>LPNX010872969.1:363405-386094 GCA_001517045.1 Pseudotsuga menziesii | reverse complement strand
ATTTATATTACATACTTTTGTTGTAGCTATTGTCTTTTTCAAAATACTATGTTGAAATTTCCCTTTATGGATATGTATTATGGAAATGTTTAAATGCTAAAACTATGTCATTTTTGGATTCATGCTTTGTAATTTTTGTGTGTAAGATTGTGACTACATCCTTATCTATCTATCTATCTATCTATCTATCTATCTATATATGGTTTACGTTTCATAATTTGATATTGTCGAAATTGCACTTTATGAATAAGAGTGATTTTTCGTTTTTGTCTAAAGATTTAAATCCAGAGTCTCATGGTATTCATAAATTATGAATTTATGAATACCATTTGAGAGAGATGTGTCATGACATGAGAATTCAAGAGACATGTGCTCAGCCAATTGGCGAGGCCCCTCTTGCACATCCAATTTTTGGATGTTATACTCATAAATGACATGTTAATGACCTCAATATTTATAATCATGAGAAAACTGAAAATGAGACATTAGGTTTTGTTTAAAATGTATGTGGCCCAACCAAAAACACATATGGATGTAGAACTCACATTTATAAATGAATAGTGGAGGGCTCTCATTTAGCATTCCATTGTTGGATGTTAGACATACGATACGTAACATTGACATGTTGTTTATCACTCTAACATCCGCTTTTGGATGTTAGACTCATAAAGCACATGTCAATGACCTAAAAATTTCAATTGATAGATCATTTCATAAACACATTTGGATCTAGAACTCACATTTATAAATGAATAGTGAGAGTCCCATGGTATTCATAAATTATGAATTTATGAATACCATTTGAGAGAGATGTGTCATGATGTCAGAAGTCAAGAGACATGTGCTCAGCCAATTGGTAAGGCCCCTCTTGCACATCCAAATTTTGGATGTTAGACTAATAAATGACATGTCAATGACCTCAATATTTATAATCATGAAAAAACTGAAATTGATGTATTAGGTTTTCTTTAACCTATATGTGGCCCAACTAGAAACACATTTGGATGTAGAACTCACATTTATAAATGAATAGTTGAGGGTTCTCATTTAGTATTCTATTGTTTGATGTTAGCATAGGATACATATCATTGACATGTCGTTTATCACTCTAAGATCCGCTTTTGGATGTTAGACTCATAAAGCACATGTCAATGAGTAGTTGCTTAATGTGAACAAATGAAGCTATGTTGCATCTATAAAATGTATAAAATAAATATTGTTTCAATTTTATTGGTTTTGTTCATAATCATATGTTTTTTCATTGTTTTGTTATATAGCTACAAATGGATCCTGCCATTTGGAGTTTGTTGCCAATGGAGATATTGGAACTGATTTTGTTGTGGGTTCCTTTTTCGACATTGACCCAGTTAGGATCAATTTCTAAACATTTATAGGCACTTTTGTGGCAACTAGCATTTACAACTTCTTGGTTGAACAATCACATAACTGAAGTTGGTTTTTCTTGTTGAAGTTTGGCACCCATATGAGATTGAAATACTATATAAGCTTATCAATTCTATAGGACATATGTCTTTTCTGCAAATTACCTATCTAGAAAACAATTATACAATTGAATCCACGGCTGGTTCAAATATTTTGCTATCGATGTTTTGTTCATTGCTAGGTCACAAGAGCTGCTCCATTATTAACCCATTTGAAAGATGGTTTTTATATATAGGCGTGATTGAATAAAAGCATTTGGAAAACTCACTTCAATACCTATGTATAGGAAGAGGAAGATGCATCCTAATAAAGCTCTGAATGCTTTTATTGCCAATGGAGATATTGGAAATGATCCTTCTGTGGGTTCCTTTTTCGACATTGATCCAATTAGGATCAATTTCTAAACATTGCGATGAACTATTATGGAAACCAACATTTACAACTTCATGGTTCAATAATCACATAACCGAAGTTGGGTGTTTAGTTGAATTATGGAGACCATACCAAATCAAAATACTATATAAATTTATCAATTGCATAAGACATACACCTTTTCTACATCTTACTAGTCCAGAAAATAATTGTTCAATTGAATGCACGACTAGTTCAATTATTTTTCGATTGACGTTTTGTTCATTATGAGGTCATAAGAAGTATTACATTATGAACCCAATCAGAAGGCATTTTTTCATATATAGGTGTGGTTGAAATAGGAGTGCATGGTTTCTTCACACTTATAAGCAATGTCAGTGATAAAAAACATGGATGGATAGTTGTTCGTCATGAAGAGAATGAACATAGTTCAAAATTCCTTGTGTGCATCAATGTGAATAGAGATTGCAAAGAAATTGATGCAGCTGATTTCATCCCAAGACCTCCCAAAGATGCAGATTTTTATAACAAAAAACTATATTGGCTACATATGAGAGTCATTTTAGAGGAAGACGCTTTATATTCCTATACTATGTGGTCACTTGACATTGGATTGAACAAATGGGATGGTCATTCAATTCATACAGGATGCATCAAACGATTTATGTGTTTGACCATACATCAAAACCAATTGATATGTCTTGTAAATGATGGCAGGACAGCTATATGGTCCATTAGTGAAATGATAGATTTGAGGCTTGATGCATGTGTAGTTCAAGAGGTGCATGGATTTTGGATATTTGGAAGAGATTTAAGATGGATCCTTTTAGAAAATATGACATTCCATATAAATACACATTCTCGAAGGTACCTTCCATTTCGAATTGTGGGAAGTTTTATTATGATGTATAGGTATGGTCAAATTCCATTCATTTATTATGACCTCAACACTTGCAAGGTTACTCATGTAGGACCTGATGAAGGATCATTTCTCCTAAGTCATCGATTTCCTATGCCAATAGATAAATAGTGTACCAATATTATAATGTCTAAAATTTTTTTCCCTCTCACTCCAAGCATGGAAGGATTCGACGATTTACTCCCTCTTCCTACAAATTGGGTTGAGTCGTTAGGGCGTTATGGAATGTAAACAATATGAAAAAGATTTTTTCTTTTGCATCTTATGTGAATTTTGATGACCTTTTTATATTATCTACCTCCATGTAATCATTATCTATATGTAAATTCTATAGCACCAAAAAATATGCAATAGGGATGTTTTTCTTTTTGGGTTGTATGTAATTTATTGCGATCTTCTTTAAATCTCGTAATTTTATCTTATAGTTCAATAGTACAGGTAAAATGAAAAAATATTTTTAGCTTACTGTAACAATTTGTAATTATACTTATGCCTACAAAAAAATAAACAAAGTGTATTTTATCACTTTTTTAAACTAAAGGAATATTTACATTAATCCATGTGCTAACACATTATTTTATTTTGTATTATAGAAATGGATATGGTCCCTACAATATGGAAATCATTGCCAATAGACATACTTGAAATGGTTTTTCTTTGGTTTCCTTTTATCGATGGTTATCCATTTGAAAATGGTTTGCAAAGGCTAGAGTCATATGTTGTCTAATAACAATTTCATCTCACAATGGAAACACAATCAAACAAAAGAATATGGAGTTTTGGTTATTTTTGTCCCCTGTTCTAGACAACAATTCAATGGTCATTACTTTAACCAATTAAAAAATTGTTCATCTCTATCTATTCCACTCCTAAACAACGAATACAAAATCAAATCCACGTGTTGTTCAATTGTTGCAGTTTCATCATCCAGTATCTTATATGGAAAAAGAAACTACTACATCAACGATACTTTCCCAAGGACTTGTACATTTATAGGGTCTCTTGGTCTTGGTGATTGGGGTTTCTTTACATTGTTGAGAAATGTTCAACAACAAAAATACCATTGGGAAGCTTTGAAACATGTTTATGCAGAATTTCAAACAAAATATTTTATTTCTAGCAGTATTCACATGCAATGGAGACAAGCATGTCCTCTAGATGGTGATGCTCTGCAGCCCAAAAATCCCATATTGCATTATCAAACAATGTTTTAGGTGCATAGTCATATGATCTCCAGATCTAATCATTTATGTATATACAAGTTATGTTGGATAGATCTTGAGAATAACAAATGGGTGATCCAGTTTATTCCGCACTCTAATTCAACAATATCAATTAACCTAGCAAGTTATCACAATAATTTTTTTGTTTTATTAATGATGGGAGAACTATAGTGTGTTCTATAGAAAAAAAAACAATCAAATTGATTCAACAAATTCATCGATAAGTAATGAATGGTTTGGAGGTGGATTGCGATGGAGTTTCATGTCTAATTTTACCTCAGACATCAATACCAAATGCAATGGATATTTTCCTATTGTAGCAATTGATAATTACATGCTGATGTGCAAAACGACCATCTTGCTTTTGTCTTCTATAACTCCACCGATGCACATTCTAATGTTGTAAGTGGAGATAGAATGTTGGATTTTGCATTTTCCAAACTTGAAAATCCAACACAACTAAGTGTTGTTGAGCTTGTAAATAACATTTCGATCATTCTAAGTTTCCCAAACATGGATTCAATTGATGACGTGTTTTCAATGGGATAATATAAACATATATGGAATGTTGCTTGCATGTACCTTATGCAAATCGACATCTTTAATACTTCATTATCATATTTATTGGATTTATCTCTTTCGAATGGACCTTTTAAGAGTTTTCCAATTTACATTCTCTTTGAAATAGAAATATATCATACATGCCATTTTTTTAATGTCTTCGATAAAAAACATGAGTGCAATATTAGTTTATATCTTAGCCAGCTTTGACATTACAGATATTATAAGATAATATTTGAATAAAGTTCAAAACTTTTATGTTTTTGTTTATTTTTGCTATACCTATAACATGCCTTTGTTCACTATTATGGTTTGACAATAGTAATATTTTTATGTTCATGTAGATATGTCGTGAGAGAAAAACAATAATTGAAGGAGTGAGAAGAACTTGATGGAAACATTGTCTCACACAAAAAACGAATCCTTGTGAAAATACTATTAAAAAAAAGAAGATATTAATAGGAAACATCGTTTAAACTACAAAGAGAATATTGTACAAATCAACCAACGAAGAAGAGAACGTCATGGTCATTGTTAGCCAGAAATACACACCTCCTGCAAACAAGAGTTGGTTCCCTAGTCTAAATGGTTAAGATCTAGAACAAAACACAAACATGAAATGCTAGACTCTCCCTAGATCTGGTTAACTGCTTGAAGGGAATGCCATGATTCTTTTCTCAAAGGTTATCTTCGCTATCCTTGAATCTTACTGTATAAGAACCTATAAAAGATGGAAGACAACAAAGAAAGCATGATAGCATACAATATAATAAACTAGATCTATGCTTGTGACCAAGGAATCAAGGAATACATACATATGAAACAGTAAATATGGGAAAGAAAAGGCATTCTTTATTAATAAATGATTGAAGAGACTACAACATTCATGCCTTGGTGTTGAGAGTTCCTTCCAATGGCTCCTTGCCTCTAACTTCACCTTGCCTCCAAAGACTCAAGAATTATTTTGACACAATTTGGGTATGCAACACAATTCTTCCTCCTTTTTTCCCATGGGGGATGAGCCAGTATTTAAAGGTATGGGAAGATAGGTATGGTTGAGGATATCATGGGTGAGGTGGAGATTAGATCCTAAAAGGGAGGATATCGGTCTCCAGCTGGTCCTAAACCATGGGGATGAGGCTCCACGGAGGTGAGCTTCAAGAATCCTCTCGAAGCTTCTCTTTTTTGCCTTGAAAACTCAAGCACCGCTTCTCGAAAGAAGCAAACGGGCGGTGATAAGGGGGAAACGATTCTTGTAGTAAGGGAAAGAGCGATGGAACCTCTCTTTGCTCATGTATTAGGAGCGATGTTGGCTCTTTTCTTCTTGGGTAATGCTTTTTGTCAATGGGGAAAGAGCGTTACGAGCTCAAAAGAGGGAAAATTGCAAGGGGTTAATTTATTCCTTCATTTCTCTAGGGAAAACTGTGAGGGATTGGAGTAGTCAAGGGAATACCTATCTCATAACATGAGGGTGATGATATTTCAGTATAACAGTCATTCCTTTGCAAATGTCATTGATTCTCAAGGCGATCCCACTAAATTTCATAGCATATATGAGATAATGAGGAGATCAAATTGTCGAAGTCAATTTCCATCATCAACGTATACATACAGTGACAATAGTAGCAAAAGGTTGAATGAATTTATTGAACCATTCATAAATCATACTTCTGGTGAAAATTTTAATAATGAATTGAATAAGTATTTATGTGTACAATATAGATATACCTTCATACATGTTCAATTTCTAGATAACTACATACAACAATTGTCTGAATCGATCATTTGATGGCTACAAGGAAGGTATGGATACAAATCAAAATGAAACAGTAGAAAATGATAACACAAATATAGCTAAAAGAAGCAGTGGAATAAGAAAAATTTCTCTTGGCACAACAAAGGACATGAATTCGAAGTCTACTAGGAATGCCTCATATAGCCATGCAAACAATTCATTGTTAACGAATTAAGAACAAAGGTGTCAAAATTAACTCAAAAATGGTTTACAAATTTCCAGTTCAACAAGAACTGTTTGTGTTGGAACAATGAAGATATAGTTTCACCTATCCATGAAAATAGCCATGCATTTTAACTTAATCAAAATAAGGTATTATTAGATACAATATTATTTCATTTTCGTGTGCAATAATTCAATGAGAAACCGTATTGAAATTTCTGGATAGTAGCATCAAGGGACAAAAACTAGTCAGTGTTGGACATAATTGTCGAAACAACAAGATATCGATCAATGCCATCCCATCTTCTGGTGACTATGACTCTCTACAAAATGTCGGTCAAAATTATGTTTTGTGCAGCCAACCCAAGAACATAGACTTCAATGAGGAAAACAATTCTAGATCAATGACTGATCAAGCAATAATTTGAAACCGAATCATCATTAGTAGCCCAAATGGAGATGCATAAAGGACTATTTTTTCTTGATACATCAAAGTTATTACTTAGCCTATTCGTAAGCAAGCTGCATATTTTGATCTTACCATAAGATTTGACATAATATTTAACAACAGCATTTTCACTTTTTAGGATAATAGCACCGAGGCTCGTCGAGGACACCATAGTCAAACCACAAGTCATCTCAATGATATGATGGAAACCAAACTTCAATATAATTTTCATGATAAAATCCGTATGGGTCACGTTTCAGACAATGGTACTCGACGAAGATAAGTCAGGAATATACATCGTCGTAACAATAGAGGAGAGAGTTCATGTTTGGCATGTCTCGTCTCACTCCACATTGAAAGATAATTATGTTGCTCAAGATAATGGTTTAAATATACATACATCAACACATATAGTTGAGTTTCTCCAACAAATTTCCTCTTTCCATCAATAATTTCATGCCCAAATTGATAAATTGTCAATTGTGCAAATGTGCAACTTGTTTTTCATGAATCATACCCTAGAATGAATGTTTTTAGACGAGATGAAGGACCTATTTGTGTCAGATGTAGGAAAGAGCGTGATGTCCATCGTTTCTCTCAAGATAACAACATGAATCCTAGAAAACAACCTCATGTTTTATCAATTTGGACATAGGTTGAAGAAATTTTAATAACATGAGTGAATCTAATACTACAGGTCACACATGCATGTGGAGGTTAATATAAATATAGTGGCCATATAATTATCCTCCCACAATATATCATTTCAATTGTTAAGACTCTTACTTGTCGAATATAAGACGTAGACGTATTAGTTATCATAAGAGAAGGGCCTCCATCTAATAACTATGATTGCATTGTTAGTGGGTCGTGAGTAATGAATGAATTGCATTACAAAATACGAATGGAAAAATATTATCGAGATGTTTAAATGGATCTAGGATCAGTTGTATGTATCCTGGACCATCCAACAGATGTCTCCTCTAAATTGCGTTATATTGACTCTAACATAGATGACTCAGAAGAGATTTATGTAGACATTGATATATTTGGAATTTATCAACTCAAAACTCATCCTTCATCTTTTGTAGCTAGAATGCCAAATGCATGAAGAGAAATAGAAGATATACGGAACTTTATTAGTAAAGATTATTCTTTGGCAATTTTACAGATGGAATGGCCAAAGATTGGTTTGTCTCCAATAAATGAATACAACACAGAAGGTTTGTTTGACATGGAATTTCCAAAATTATTTCCCACGGGCATTGCTGATTGGTTGCAACCATGTTTCAAGACTATCTGGTTACATGAATATGGGTTGCACCTTGTCATCACTCCAGGAAACTCCTCTAGGTTGCAACTCGAGGATGCCTGGTAACTTACAATGTTTTTAGGGTTTTCTAATATGGATCAAGTTAGGTGACCTATATGACCTTCCACTCTCAAGAAATCCATGAAAATCACTTAGTTACAAGGCTTTTAGTTACCACTATTCAGAAGTTGACAATAAAGTGTAGGGATGAAGAACTCATTAGGATGACAGATTTACACACAAAACAGATGCATATAAATGGCTAAATCGTGATAAGGATGGTACTTATAGTTAAAATCACATTAGCATGCCAATAGGATGACAACTATCAGTCATTAATTAACTTGAATTTAACCTAAATACACATTCAGGAATAAGCACAATAAAGATAGAAATGGAAGCTAAAAAAATGATAATAAAAGAGATTATATACAATCATGAGCAAAATGAGAAGCTGACAATAGTCTAGGTCTATAAAGCCCCGAAGTCGAACCTTTTTTCATAAAATAAGTCTTAGGCTTTATAGCCTTTACAAAATATACACATCCTGAAAACTTGGATCTATTTTTTACAAAAATAAACAAAATAATAGTTTTTTGCAAATTAGGTTAAAAACCCTAATTAACTACTTGTATAACTTAACTGAAGAATTAGTTCACCGTATGAAACTTCAGATAACTGAGGTAACTACTGACAATTACTACTACTGGCCCTCTTCTGGTTAAGCCATTGTTTTCTCTTGACAGCTAGGTGTTAGTGGCCATTTGTGCTGTTATGTCATAGTAAAACCGAAACATACCTTTTTCTGATGCTTTCCTATGTGCCATTCATTTTTAGACTATGTCCCCGAGCCACCTATATTCACCCAAAATTTGTCCTATATGCCAAAATTTGATTTTAAGCCTCTGTCTTCTTTTGTTGGTTAAGAGGCCTGACCATCGAAACCATTAGCTGCTAAAACATAGCTTTTCGACGGCTAATGAGCTATTACAGGCCTTGCCTAAGCCACCGGCGGCTAAAACTTCCAAATTTTTTGACCACATAAAAAACATAGACCTTCAATTTGTTATGCATCCTTAGATATTTCATTACATTAATAAAATTATTCATACTGTCAAAATAATTTTATTTTGGGAGATAACATCTGGCTCCTACTTAGGGATGGGAACCTCCCAGTGAGGTCCCAAGAATCCCAGACCAAAATGCCTTTCCCTGAAAAACAACTAAAAAATTAACACTATCATTTACTGTTCCATTGGGCATGGAGTTTATTATGTAAGCAAAAACAACCTACTCAATACTATTTTACAATGACAAGGCCTCAGAGCCTCAAATAAAGTAAAGTTTCAGAAACCGCCCATTCACTGGGCCATCAAACACTTCTTCCCCTTCTAGATTCTACAATTTGGAGGTGTTATTCTTATGTACCTAAGCTATCACAAAAGGGACAATCCACAAAGAATCAAAATTTCCATGTTTGCCCTTGTCCTATCTGACAGCATCCCACTTTCAGACCTAATATCTAACCTGAAAGTTGTCTACTTTTTCCCTTTTGTCAAACATGCCCTTTATATTCTGTTGATGGGCTTCTAATTTTCCTATCACTTGCTCTCTGATTTGCTGCAACTCCACCAAGTCCATCATCCTCCTCACCATATCATTTGGTTCATCTTCCTCTTCCTGAAAGAGTTTTGCCATTGGAAGAATGAGCCGAATAGGAAAAATGGCCTTAGTACCATAAACTAACTTGAATGGAGAGGTCCTTATAGATCTTTTGTCTGTTACCCTATCAGCCCAAAAAGTAAACTTGAGCTTAGAATCCTAGCTTTTTTGATTTGTCTCCAGTAGTTTCCCGATGATCCTGACTAGGCTTTTGTTGGATGACTAAGCCAGGCCATTTCCTTGAGGATAATAGGATGTTGAATGCACCAGTTGAATGCCCATTGACTCACACATTTTAAGTAATGCCCCATCCTTGAAAGTAAGTGCATTATAAGTTACTAACCTTATTGGGCAGCCAAACCTGCTAAAGATATTCTCATATAAAAATCTCATGATGACCTAATGAGTGGCATTTCTGGTGGGTACTGCCTTTATCCATTTGGTAAAGTAGTCTATGGCTACTAGGATCGATTTATGCTGCCCACTCGAAGACGATTTATTTCACCTATGAAATCCAGACCCCATTGCTGGAAAGGCCCATTCACCACAATAGGCCTAAGGGGCAAGGATTTGAGCTGCTGCTTCCCTATAAATCTTTGGCACTGGTCATAGGCCCTTACAAAAGTACATACATCAGAAAAAATGATTGGCCAATAGTATCCTGCTCTTCGAATCTTGTGGGATGTGGTTTTCCAATAGTGGTGGCCCCCACATGTGCTGGAATGGAAGTGATGCATGACTTGTTGTGCTTCTTCCTTATCTAGACATCTCAAACAATTCTAGACTGATCTTTCCAATACAGTAGTTTGTCAACTATGCAAAACTTAATAGATTTTAACTTAAGAGCTCATGCTTGATTAGGAGTGAGATCAGGAGGAAATTCTAATTTATACAAAAAATGAATAATACCTGAGTACCACTCATAAGAGGACAGGTTTTCAGCTACTGGTGGAATGTCATTCTGGTCTTGATCTACTTCTACTACTACCACAGTCTGCACTTTTGTTGATTTGACACTGGTGAAGTATATCCCCATTAGCTCATAGTTTTCTTTAGCCATGAGTTTGTCCAGACCTAGTCCCTTTACTAGTTTAACAGGATTCACCTCTATATCAAACTCAATGATCTTGGCAATCCACTTTGCTCTCTTCCCATCAATGTCAGGCTGAGTCAAAACATCGTTCACAGTAGCTGAAGGGACATATGCCAGGAATTTTGCATGGAGAATGTAAATTCTTAAAGTCTTCAAAGGTTTTATGAGAGCATAAGCATGTTTCTCAATTGGATCATACTTTAGCTCAACACCTCTCAAGGTTTTACTAAAGAATGCAATGGGATGATCAAAACCCTCATTATCTTTTCGTAATAGCACAACTACCACTATGTCATGGGATGCAAAGGAAAATATGTAAAAAATATTGGTGTAGTCAGGACTAATCAGGGTCAGGGCCTCCATGATAGCCTTCTTGATGTCTTTGAAAGAGCTTCTTGCCTGGTCAGTACATTTTATTTCTGCATCATTTTTCAGCATGACTGTTATGTGCTTCACCAGCTTGAAAAAATTAGGGATGAATCTCCTGACAAAGTTTATTTTACCTAAAAAGGATTGAATGTCCCTTTTGGATCTTGGTATGGACAACTTCTGAATTGCTTCCACCCTTACCAGCTCAATCTTTACACCTTCAGCTGAGACTATGTGACCTAGGAGTTTCCCTTCATTGAGTGCAAACTAGGACTTCTTAGGATTGAGTGATATCCCATACCTTCTGCACTTCAGAAACACCTTCCTCAAATGCTGCAAATGGTCATGATGGCTGTGAGAGTAAACAGTTAGGTCATCCAAGTATATGAGCACAAATTTATCTTTTAAGCCTACAAACACTAGGTCCATGGCTCTTTGAGACGTAGCCCCAGCATTCATTATCCCAAATGGAATTTTAGCATACATGAAAGTTCCTTAGGGGGTGGTAAAGGCAATCTTCTCTTGGTCATCAGGGTGCACAGCAACTTTGTTGTATCTAGAGAAGCCATCCAGGAATGACATGACACTAGCCCTTGAGACTTTCTGCAACAGGTGTTCCAACTTCGGCAGTCAATAGTTGTCTTTCTTGGAACATTTGTTTAGGTTTCTAAAATCCACACACAACCTGATTTCCCCTTTCTTATTTCATACCACTACTAGGTTTGCAATCCACTTGGAATACCTGAGGGGGATTATGATCTTGGATTTGAGGAGCTTATGGATTTTTTTTTCAATTACTAGTAATAGGAGAGGATTGATGGATCTCAGCTTCTGCTTGAAAGGGATGGTGTCCTTCTCCAAAGGAATATTGTGCTGAATGATATTGGTGTCATAGGTTTTCAGGTCAGTGTACTCCGAGCCAAAGACATCAGCAAACTCTTTTATCAGGCTGCAAAACTTTGAACTCTGATCAGCAGTCAACTTAGTGGATAGATTTATCAGTTTTGGATGGCTTTGGATACCTATGTTTTGCTCTTGGATAGCAGGGTCTAGCTCCTTTTTGGCAGGCTTGAAAGGGATGTCATTATGATCAAACATCTCTTCTAGAGGCACTAGACCCTGAGGAATATAGTTGCTGGGTAATTGGACAATGTTTTGATCAGCTACTTTATCTTTCAATTTGAGCTTCTTTGATTCCTCCATGTTTATGTTTTCCTGGTCTATATGTATATTAGAGAATTCATCTACTAGCTGAAGGAATTTACTAAGCTTATCATCATTCTCAAACACCTTCCAAAATTTGACATTATCTGGCAGGGAAGGTCTGCACTTAACCTGAACATCATAGTTGAGCTTAGGAGGTAAAGGAGGAATAAACAGACTTGCAGAGACAGCCAAGGAATCATCCAGGTGATTCAAATCCCTAGGTATATATGACAGTTCAAATAACCTGAATGACTCTCTGATTTTCCATACCTCATCCCTGTAGGCCTTTAGTATGATATTTTTTGTCTGAAAAGTGTTGTTGACCTACTGTATAATAAGGTCCGCATCTCGAAAAATCCTTATGCACATGATCCCCATATCCTTGGAAGATTTAACTCCTAGCAGCAAGGCTTGATATTATGCTATATTGTTAGTGGTTTTAAAATCAAGTTTATAAGACAAATGAATGTTTTCCTTGGATGGGGAGATCAATACTACACCTGCACCTGCTGAGTTCTGAGTGCTAGCTCCATCAAAATACATGTTCCAGACTGTTGTGGTCACCTCTTCGGGCTGCTGACAGTTGGGCTCAGTGATCTGGACTGATGTTTGCCAAGAATCATCTATTTGCAGAATGCATGACCCGAAATCAATGTCCACTGCATAGATGGGGTTATTCACTGAATTGCTCTCATTGCTTATGATGTAGGCTAGCTGATTTTCCCTGTAAAGCCTCTTGGTCTCCCCTCCAAATATTGGTATTGTGGCATATGTAAGATCCATCTAAAGGGTGCCACCTAGCCTTTTTCTCCATGACCGAGATAGAAAGAGACAAAATTTTGGAGGGATACCAGCCACTACAATGTCCATCATGATGCTTTTTGAAGGTATCTGAGTTAGGTTCACAACAAGGTCTTTGATGAGGCCCAAGCACTTTAATTTTCTGGATTCAAAGGAGAATAAGTCATGGTAGGGATTTGTGATGCTGAGGCCAAGCTCATCCATCACAGCCTTTGGCATTAGGTTATGAGAAGCTCCTGAATCCAACAGACAGTTATGAACAAATTTATCATGGATATTCAAGGATATATAGAAAGGTGGACATGAGTCCTTTAGGTCTTCGATCATGGGGCCTAGGGTTACAACAGGTTTATCATCTTGCATATTTACAAAGTCAGTATCAATATGCACCTTTGGCTGAAGAGAATTCAGAATGGAAGACTTGAATGCATCATTTTTCATTAACTCAATTAATGGGAAAGGGATCTTCAATTTATGAATCTCTGACTCAAGGTTGAAATAATAATGCAACTTATCAGGAAACCTTACCTCATGTACCGGAGCTCTGATTTGGACATGGTCAGGGCTTGCTAAAGGTGCTGGTTTTTGCAATGGTTTTGGAATGACAACAATTTTCTTTTGTAAAGCAAGAGCCTTTTTGGCTGGGGTAGCAGGCTGTTTGATGGGTACAACATTACTTTTAAGAGGAGAAACTAGCTTGGACCTTAAATTGTACCCTTCTTGACCATCAGCCTAATATACAGCTCCTTCACTGATCTTCTCATCCACTAGGGCTTCTTCATATTCTGCCTGTGTCAGAAAAGAATAGTCTACCTCATCCTCCATGCAGTGGACGTTGTCTTCAGCTTCTCCTTCTTCTTCAATGAATTTTGGCTCTTCTTCTAATACAACATTTTGAAATGGAGCTATTATTCTCTAATCTTCCCCTTGATTCCTTTCCCTTCTGAGAATATGAACTGGGGAGTTCCCTCTTCTATAAGGGACAAAATTAGGGTTTTGGGGAGAAAAATCACTTGGCCCTTTACCCCTCACCAGTATTTTTCCTTGGTCCTTTAGCTTAGACATTTCAGTAGTCAGGTTATCTAATAGTTTGGTCATTTTTTCAATATTTTTCTATGATGAAGAAGCCCCAATAGGATCTGCTGGATGCTTCTTCCTGTCTATCTTCCCTTTGACCTTCTGAGATGCCACAATGTTTGATTCTACCTCTAGGGCAACATCCTGCATGAGTGATAAGGATGTAGACCTCCTTTCTCTGAGAATTAGGTAAAAATAAGATTCAAAGGCATTTTCATAAGTTATCCTATCTGAGGTATCAATGGGCTTGATTTCAGTGAGGATCTTGCCGTACATATTGTTGAACCGCTTGGTGAAGTTGGAGATAGACTCCCCATTTTCTCTTTTCAATTTGTTGAACTCTATAATATAATAGAGGTGGTCTCTCCTTTCTCCCCAATGTTTTAGAAATATGTCATCTAGGGCTTCAATGCCTTCTATTAACCCAGCAGGCGGCTCTTTAAACCATTTCCTAGGCTGGCCATCCACGCTTTGCACAAAAACCCTAGTCCATACATCTTCTTGTTCTATGTTTATGTTCTCAGGATAGCTGTAGAATGCCTCTAGATGTTCTTTAGCTATGAAAACTCCTTCTCATGTCAACTTAGGCATGTACTTAAGGTAATATCCAGTGGGAATGGCTGAGAGGGGATTTGGCAAATTTAGGGGGGAATACCTAGCTATGAGGATCCTTTTCATTTTGGTCAATTGAGGGGTAGCCATATTGGAAATGGGTATGGGAAGGATGGAGGAAGTCAGTATTGATATAGCTAGTAACTGAGAAGGTAGTGGTGGTAAACTTATCTCAGTGGAGTCACAAGGGATTGGATGTTAACAAGCAACAGTGCTTGAAGATTCCCAAACCCTAGAATTTTCTGATGTATTTATAAATTCCTAAGAATTAAGTGTTTCAGCAGAAGAAATAACAATAGAAATATTTCTTAAAATACCTGATGTAGCTTCCTTTGCAGCACTACTAGTCTACCTTAGTGAAGTCCTAGCTCTTCTCAGCATCTCTTCTCGATCTAAAACAGGTGTCGCTGGTGGCCCTTTAGGGTTTGCTCTCGTACTTGGTCTTCTTGAAGCCACCTTATTTCAATGGATTCACTAAATAGATGATTACAACCATAATAGTGTCCAAGCTTTGTCTATCATCAAAGCAAGGATCTATGTCATCTCCCAGTGAAGCTGAGCTTCAGTCTCTTCTCCCCGGCAACAGTGCCAATTTGTTATCACTCCAAGAAACTCCTCTAGATTTCAGCTCGAGGATTCCCGATAACTTACAATGTTTTTAGGATTTTCTAATATGGATCAAGTCAGGTGACCTATATGACCTTCCACTCTCAAGACATGCATGAAACTCACTCAGTTACAAGGCTTTTAGTTACCACTGTTCAGAAGTTGACAATAAGGTACACGGATGTAGAACTCATCAAGCTAGCAGATTTACACACACAAGAGATGCATATAAATGGCTAAATCATGATAAGGATGGTACTTATAATTGAAATCACATTAACATGCCAATAGGATGACAACTATCAGTCATTAATTAACTTGAATTTAACCTAAATACACATTCAGGCATAAGCATAGTAAAGACAGAAATGGAAGCTGAACAAATGATAACAAAAGAGCTTATATTCAATCATGAGCAAAATGAGAAGCTGACAATAGTATAGGTCTATAAATCCCTGAATTCGAACCTTTTCATAAAATAAGTCTTAGGCTTTATAGCCTTTACAAAATATACAGATATTGAAAACTTGGATCTATTTTTTACAAAAATAAATAAAATAATAGGTTTTTGCAAATTAGGTTAAAAAACCTAATTAACTACTTGTCTAACTTAACTAAAGAATTAGTTCACTGTATGAACCTTCAGATAACTTAGGTAAGTACCGACAATTACTACCACTCGCCCTTTGCTGGTTAAGCGAGTGTTTTCTCCTGACAGCTAGGTGTTGGTGGCCTTTTGTGCTGTTATGTCATAGTAAAACCAAAACATACCTTTTTCTAATGCTTTCCTCTCTACCCTTCATCTTCAAACTATGTGCCTGAGCCACCTATATTCACCCAAAACTGGTCTTGTATGCCGAAATTTGATTTTAAGCCTTTTTCTGCTTTTGGTGGTTAAGAGGCTTGACCATTGGAACCGTTAGCTGCCGAAAAATAGCTTTTCGGTGGCTAATGAGCTATTACAAGCCTCACCTAAGCCAAAAAAAGATAAAAATTCTAATTTTTTTTACCACATAAAAAACATAAACCTTCAATTTGTTATGCATCCTCAGATCTTTCATTGCATAAAGAAAATTCTTCATACTATCAAAATAATTTTATTTTGGGAGATAACAGACCTACATAAATATTGTGATCAAAGGTTTGGAAAACATCCAATGTTTCGGTATTTTGTATTGAACATGATAATGTGACATAGAATCCAAGGAACAACTATTGTATTCATGAAAAAACACATTGAATATGACATACCTACAACAATTGAAGATTTACGTAAGGAGCTCATTGAATTCCCAGACACCAAATTAGTTGAACGATTGATGCATTTCGGTTCACGTCTTTGAGGAACAAAGAAATACTAGAACATATGTTGCAATGAGATTAATGACATGATATTACAAATGAGTTTCCCAACTTTGTTTTTCACTTTGATTGCAACTGCTACCAAGTGGCCAGATCTACATAAAGTTATGCCCAATTCTGCAACTGTATCTGCACAAAACATAAATAGATGGAGAACTGATAATGTTATAAACTATCCACATATTGTTGCAAAGTATTTGCATGAACGTTTTAGTATTTTTCCTGAAGAAATCATTATGAAATACCTTCATGCTTAAGACTACTCGTACAGGTACATGATTTCCTTATTCTATTTTTTAACCTAACATTTTAGATTATTACTTGAAATTTTGTTTCACACTAATATTATTAATACATGATGAGTTTCATAGGTATGAATGGAAACATAGGGGATCAGTACATAGCCATGGATTCCTGTGGTTAGAAGGTGCACCAGACATGGAACAACTAGATTGGAAAGACACAATAAGAGTTGATGCAGCAAGATGATACTTTGACAATTATGTAACAACATGGAATCCTCGTGATGCTCACCACAAGAATATATCTATTCATCAACCTCTACAGAAAGATCCTTTCTTATTGGATACCAGTGAAATATTCAATACAAATCCCCTTGAATATTATGAGAAATTAGTGATCGAGTGCAATGACACACAAGATGCAGTGTTGATTCATGTTTACGGAAAAAAGGTTCCTCCTACATGTGCCGATACAATGCACCATGGGAACTTCAAGATGAGTCGAAAATATTTGTCAATGACAAAGGACACAAAAAATATGAACCTGCTCGCAATGATGACAGGTTAAATGTTCATAACATTCTTCTTCTTTCAATATGGCGTGCCAATGTTGATTGCTAGCGAGTTCTTTCATGCCATGCAGTTTTGAAATACATCACAAAGTATGCTTCAAAATCTAACAGAAGATTATAAAGCTATCAAGACATGTTGACAAGAATTTCCAATGTCGTTGACTCTAAAATTCCCTCTATATGTGCATATAAAAAATTTCTTGTTGAAACAATTGTGGAAAGAGATATAGGAGCACAAGAAATGTGTCATATGTTGTTAAAGCTTCCTCTTGTTATTTCTAGCCATAGATTTGTTTCAGTTAATGTTGGCAGAAAAATATTCAAAAGAGTTTCTTTAGACTCGCCTAACAACGATTTCCCAACAAGCTCTGGGTTTTTAGAACAATACCAAAAGAGACCTTCATTTCTTGAGCACCTATCTTTGATTGACACTACACGATCCTGGTCTTTCAGTGCACACCGTAAGAAAGAACCGTGGAAGCCAAGAGATACATGTGCGATTGTTTGTGTATGGCCACAGTTTTATGAAGTTCCTAAGACCAATTCAGTTTCCTTTGAATAATTTTGCCTCAATGAATTAGTTCTCTATAAACCATTCAGAAACATTCACATTGATATTAGCGTCAACACATAAATTATTATTCACAATTGGAGGAACCATAGATATCGAGCTTGGCATGTCAAGAGGATACCGTTGGAACCAGATACCATTGAAGAAGATGATGATACACATCAAGATTAAATGATTCATGACAATGACATGGATGAGTGGGAGATTTTATCCCATCTCATTCCTCCCAATACTATTCAATTTTCATACATTGAAACTCTTGTTCGCAGAGACTTTGACTTGATCCATGCGTGGAATAGTACTACAGGTTCAAATAACAATCTAGAAGATGCGACAGATTCTATAAAAAATGCACGTTAAAGAGGATCCACACCGGATCTATCACATTCTAGGTCGGCTTATCCATCCTCATTTTCTAATAAGAAATGTCTTTGTTTTGAAACTGTTATTGAACATTTACATGAAGGACCGAATGCAAACCCACTGAAGATGATCATTCAAGGAACTGTAGGAACAAGATATTCTTACCTTATACATTGTATCTTGCAAGAATTTTCAATGCATTCAAGAAATGAAAAAATCCCTCTACTATTGCTAGCACCTACAAGAATAGCTACATTCAACATACGAGCTAAAGCAATTCAATCACCCCTCAAAATTCCTATTAAAGACTTCAAATCTTTACACGATCAATCACTTTCTGTATTCCAAGTAGAAATGTGATATGTTACACACATTTTAATAGATGAAATGAGTTTCATTGGGCTAAGGTTGTTCATACAAATTGATTCACGTATACGTGAAGCATTTCCAGAAGAAAAAAAAAGTCAGTTCCATTTGATAGAAGATCATTCATTCTTGTTGGAGATCTTGGGCAGTTTCCTCTTGTCAAAGATAAACCATTGTATGTATGAAACACGATTGGCATGGTTTCATGGAAATATTTCACAAAGATTGTTACATTGGACACAATATTTCGTCAACAAGGGACAAATCCAAATCAAGTCAATTTTAAAAATTTGCTAACAAACATTAGAAATGAAAAACCAACATTGGATGATTGGAATCTTTTAATGTCACGAATAGATGCAAATATGGGCTCTATTGAAATTAATAATTTCAATTCAGAAATATATTTGTTTCCAACGAACACCTTGGTAAATGTACATAATAGATGCATGCTAAAATCACTTGGAATTCCTATAGCACGATGTATTGTTGAACATACGAAGAATAAATATTTTAATGATGTTGATGATGAGCAACTTCAATAGGAAGTCCTTTCATGTCCTGGTGAATGAGTCATGTTGACATGTAACTTGTGGGTGTAAGCAGGGTTAGTAAATGGAGCACTTGGGGTAGTTCAAAACATATTTTTCTTTGAAGGATCTAAACCACCACAACTACGAATATATGCTACAGTCTCTTTTGATGATTACATTGGCTTAGCATGGGACATCAGATATCTGAATATTGTACCAATAGCACCTGTTTATAGAGGAAATCACAAGCAGATTCCATTGCATATGGATTGGTCTCTCACCTTATATAAATCAAAAGGTTTGACTTTACAAAGGGCAACAATTGATATCGATAATGCAGAGAGGCAAGGTTTAAATTTCACAGCAATTTCAAGAGCCAAATCTATCGATGGTTTACGGATATATCCGCCCTTTACATTTGAAAGGTATGCAGAGATGGCCAAAAGTGCATATGCTACAATCAGGAAGAAAGAAAAACAACACTTGCAATCCATTTCAACTTAACCATCACAACTATGAGTTTATTAGGTAGCTTGATTGTTTATTGTATAAACCTGGATCTATTTACATGTTTCATTATTATTATTTCCACTGGTAGTAATAAGTATAGATTGCAAGAGATCAAACCAAACTCCAAACACAATAGGTTTAATCTCAATTTATTCATTGTGTGTTCATACAGTTGTCGAAAAAATTGTTTTTTTTTCTATATGTTAACCTACACTATTTCAATATGTTCAATTAAAATGCCATTTCTAACCATTTGTTAACCTACATTATGATAGCAAATATAAGCGAAAACCATTTTTTTAATTACTAATTTAATTGGATTTTTTTTCTTCATAATATTTCTTTGTGTTCAAAGAGTAAAGATTTATTTAGTTATCTCTTTTTTTTTCATAATATCTTGACATGTAAATGCATTTTTTTCTTCAGTTATATCGATTAAATGTGAATGTAATGATGAAATGTGCTACATAAATATTATTAAATGATAGAGTATCAGATGACATGACAATGATTTGAATATATATAACCCTGAGCATGCATGTTACCATTTTATGTGTTATGCAACTTACATTTTGTTATTTTGTATAATTTAATTATTATTGATATGTTGTAGTTTTATTAATTATGCCACATTTCCTCCATTGTTGTTGATTGTATTATTTACTTATCATGATGTTCGAATTCATGAAACCATATATGTTATTATTTTCTAGATCTTTGCCTAAAATCCAAAGAAGAATGGATGTTAAAAAAATCAACCATCGTCCAAAAGTGTGCATCAAACACCTTATAGATGAACCAAGGTTGAGACGTCGATTTCAAATCAATGTTCTACATTGTGGAAGAGGAAACATTTCCAAGCCAAAAATTCAAAAGGAGATAGGGAAGAAATTCAACATTACTAATACACAAAAAATATTTATTTACGGTTTTTGTACCTATGGACAAAGATCATGAGGTATTGATTTGGTATATGACTAGCAACAACTTAATTAATGTTTGTGAATACGCCGATAGACATAAATTTAAGCACATACTGTAGAGAAAAATATTACTATAAGAAGTATGTGCCTAATTTAAGCCTATCGACATATTGAGGCACATTAATTAATTTAATGTGGTTTTTCTAGTTAACAACAACCATATTAATATTATTAATGTAATTGTTGCTTTAAACTATTAATAATATTAAATTTTAAAATAATATAATGAGTAAATAAATTTATATATTAATTATAATATTATATTATATTTTAATATATTAAATAGTTTTTGGTAAGTATTTAAATAAATTTAAATTCTTGACTTTTCATTTACAACTTTTTATCTTAATTACTTATTACTATTAAATTATTTATATAATACATCATAATATAATGATATATATTGTTTTCATAAAATAATTATTTATAAATAATAAAAATATATTATAGAATAATGACAATTAATAAAATGAGGCAGTAGAACACGGTGACAATAAATAATAAATGTGCACATCGCCATAGCCATGAGGCAGTAGAGCACGGTGACAATGATGACAGAACCGGAGACCCCAATAGGGATATTTGTGGCAGGATATCTAACTTCTTCTGCCATGGTCGAAACGGCATCGTACCCAATGTAGCTGAAGTAAACAATGGCCGCGGCATTGAACACCCCGTTCGCACCATACGGTGCGAAACCACCTGGGTTCGTCGGCTTAGCAGCTTGTGTCAAGTTCTTGATGTTTCCCTTGGCAAAACCGATTACGATGATAAACAAGATGAATCCTAGATGCAGCACGGTCAGAACCATGTTCACAGCCGAGCTCTCCTTTGTGCTGCCAGTGAAATCGAAATTAGATGTCAGACTCAGTTAACCCAAAATTAATCTTGGCATAATAGTCTAGCAAAGATGGGAGGATAGTAATTAACCTGTAGCAAATACATATTGTAAGCGCAATAATAAGGGCAACGACTATAAGATCTAGCTCGTTGAAACCATCCGGCAAGCCATGCACTTTGAAGCGCCATTTATCGACATTCTTGAAGCCAATTGCAGAGCCCAAATACGAAGTAAAGCTTCACGCAACAGTGGCATTGGAAACAACATATTCCATTATCAGATTTGCACCAGTAATATACGTCGGGAATTCCCCTGCAAAGAAACACCAGAAATTGAGCAATTCTTTCTTTGATGTAAAAGGTGAGTGTCAGAAATGACTTACTGAATGTGATTCTGAGATAACTGAAAGCACCCCCTGCAACAGGCATGGCGACAGCAAATTCGGTGTAGCAAAAGGCAGAAAGAAGAGCGGATACACCACCTATGACGTAAGAAAGGATAATGCTGGGCCCCACGAGGGTTTGGGTAGCATTGCCCGTGGTGACCAAGACGCCAGCCCCAACCATGCCTTCGATACCAAGAACTAACAGATCGAACCAACGTAAGCTCCTTTGCATTTCCGCACCGGAATGGGCTTTCACTCGCGTTAGTTTTTCCTTACAACTCGACACAGCAACCATGCGTT
>LPNX010872969.1:352016-363362 GCA_001517045.1 Pseudotsuga menziesii | reverse complement strand
TATGCATGTTATTTGATAACAATAGTTTATTTTGAACTATCTATAAATTATTCTTGGAAAATTCATTATTCAAAATATTTAACTAAAAAATATTTTTTTTTCAATTTAAAATAAGTAAATTTATTTTAAATTTAAATTATAAATTTATAATAAAATATAAATAAACTATTCTGACAACAATGAGATTAATTTATAGTCTTATAAGCTATTATTTCTCATTTCCTATTTATGCTAGTCTATAAAAAAAACTTGCATATTTGTATAACACTATAAATTTATAATAAAATATAAATAAACTATTCTCACAACTCTGTTGCTAAATTTCTGTGGTGATAGGTTATTGGTGATGTAATCAGAGAAACCACTGTACCGAAATGACCATTGGTCATTTTGGTACTGTGGTTTCTCCGATTACATCACCAATATTCTCACAACAATGATATTAATTTATAGTCTTATAAATTATTATTTCTCATTTCCTATTTATGCTAGTCTATAAAGAAACTTGCATATTTTTATAACATAAGTCAAGAATATTACTAGAAGTATGTAAGGAAGCTTGAATATGCCTGTTTTATGCTACATTGCAATAACCTATATCGTATTTAAATGGACATTTTTTAATTCATTTTTGTTTTAATTTCTTTCAAATTGTAATTATATTTGTTTTATCATATATTTTTATAGCAAAATTATCCTATTACTATATATTTTCAATCTCTTCTTAGGAAGCAGGTACTAAGCAACTTTGTTGCTTATTCCATTTGTTTTTTTGTTGTTTTTGTGTGATAAATAGGTTTTTCTTGTATTAATGTGTATATGAATGCTAATTGGGCATCGACCAATAAAATGCTAATTGGGCATCGAACAATAAAATGGTAACATTATGCATGTACGAAATTGTTGCATTCATTGGTTAATTGCATCATGCGTGCATTGTTAGTAACACAAGAATTTCCATGGATTTTGATTTATGATAATTAATATTAATCAAATTCTTATAATATATATTATTGATGGCTTGTGTTTTAATTTTAATATATTTATACTCTATTAATATTATAATATATGTTATTGTTAGTTTGTGTTATAATTGCAATATATTTATAATATATTAACATTATAATGTATATAATATTATTAAATCATAACATTATAATATAATTAAAAAAGTGATTATAATATTATAAGTTTCGTCATATTATTAAGTCAATCACTATTGTGTTATGACTTTATATTATGATTAAGAATATAACGATTATTTTGAATTAATAATAATAGTTATTAAATTTATTAAATGTGTAGATTATTATGTATCACTTCATCATCTAATCAAATATTATATAAATTGATTTATATACTTAAATATTAATTAATACGTATTTAATTAATATTGTAAACATATATTATTTTATAATACTTAATATTAATAAAAATTTATTATAATATATATTATTGATGGCTTGTGTTATAAATTTAATATATTAAAACTGTTATGTCATAACATTATAATATACCTAACAAAGTGATTATGATATTACAAGTCTTGCCATCTTCTTAAGTCATTAAGATATTAATATATTTAATATTATTATGTCATAACATTATAATATACTAAACAAAGTGATTATAATATTATAAGTTTTGTTATATTGTTAAATAATTAAGATAGTAACATAGTAACGTGGTTATGACCTTAAATTATTATTAAGAAGTTATTATTTTAAATTAATAATAATAACTATATTATATTAAAATTTCACAATGCATCGTAATATTTGATTAATTGCATAATGTCAAATATCAAAACATTTCATAATAACTTAACCTTTAATGAACATTGAAATGTGACAAAATCCTTGGAGCAACTATATTAATAATGTCATTATTTATTAAAAAATTGTGATATAACCATTATGAAATATTGCAATCCAATATAAAACCCTAGAGTAACATTGTAAAGTTGAACATTGCAACGTGGCATAACCATGGTTGACTTTAATGAATCATAGATGACTATGGTTAACTATGGTTCACTTTGTTGAACCATATTTGTCTATGGTTGACATTGATTACCTAAGGTCAAGTCATGGGTGAATCTAAGTCAAGACATGGTAACCATGGCTTACTTTAATGGATCATAGTTGACTATTGTTAACCATGGTTGACCTTAGTGAACCATACTTGACTATCATTGACATTGGTTACCTAAGGTCAAGTCATGTGTGAATCCAAATTAGTGAACCACGTGGCCATAGATTACAATGCAACATGAAATTTTATGAACATCGAATGTCAAAATTAATGTGTTACATCGTGGGAATTGTCACACTGCGACACAACCCTTAATCAATGTCTTAATGTGACATAACCCTTATTAAATGTCTCAATATGACATAAACCTTGATGAACATCACAATGCAACATAACCCTTGATGAACATCGCAATCCAACGAAACCCTTGATAAACATCAAAATGTGACATAACTCTTGATGAATCTTGGATGTCATATTATTAATATATCACATCTTGGGTTGTTTTGGCATATACCACACACTATAGTGAACCATAATTGACTTTGGTCAACCATGTTTAATTTTCTAGATAACCATGGTTGACTTTACTGAACCACATAGGAATTTACTTGCAATACCCCATGAATTAACAATTATTAATTCAGCTAGAAAATACTTGGATTATTATTTTATTATTCTTTGACATGAGGTCAAGAATAGAACATCTTGTAATAAAAAAATCTTATTGATAAAATATGCTGAAGGGAAACAAACATGGATAGAGCGATTGAAAGAGTGTTTGTTGAACCACAAGAGGAAAATGACAAGTGGAAAAGACCACTCAGTAAGAACTCAAGATGCATGAGGCATCATCCCCAAAAATCAGGTCTCCACTCCTAGTTGAGTTGCTAAAGAGTAGGAGGCTCATAAATGACCAAGTCACAGGAAAAATACTATTTAATAGTATGTCCATAAGAAGTACGAGGCTAGCATTGGATGGGGGTTAACATATCTATAATGCAAGAGATGGCGCATTGAGATATTTTTTTCTTGTGGTTCAACGAACAGGATTAGGGGTTCTGGAGCAAGTAATTTGGTTGCTCCGGGAGATGGTAGGGAGGAACAAGTTCTCCACTTTTGTTTTCCCAGCGTTGGTATCAGGTTTCTACTATGTTTCTTATGGATAATTTTAGATACAGTAGGATGTATATGTGAAATGTTAAATTGCATATATATTTCGAGGAAGTAATTTTTATGTATTTATGGAATACCATTATGCATGTTTCGTATATCCTAGATCTAATAAACATCGAAGCAGAATCTAGTTCCATTCTTAGTTAGCTCACTATTGTTATGCTTGAATGATTTATAATTTATGAATCCACATCTAATGGATTGAATCCTCTATTTTTATATGGTATCGAATGTTTCTATTGTGTATTTCCTATATGTAATGATTTTGTAATTATTCTTTAACTCTGGTTTTTTATTTTAGGTTTCAGAATGAAACTATAATGGTTGTTTATAGCTTAGATCTTATTTATTCAATGTTGTGGTTGAAATTTTTTTTACATAGAGAAACCGTATTCAAAACCTACAAATCTCTTAAGTAACTTAGCACAGCAATTCATGTTCATATAGTGAAATCAAGGGCATGTCTGGAAGGACTAATATAGTTCCATATCCCGTCAATTTACAATGAATTAAACCCCCAAATCAACCAGAAACCTGTTGAATCCAAAAAGTGAAACCTTGATCCACAAATTTTAGAAGATCAATGCTCCATATCTAATGCCCATCTATATCGATGGTTCACCAAATTTACTGAATTCCGATTTCCACAAAAAATGAAATCCATGGTCATGATTTAATCCATAACGATCAACGATGCATAAGGAATATGCATAATGCAGAAGCAGAAAGTCAAGAATTAAGTTAATTGAGCTTAAAGTTTTAGAAGTCTGATTTTTGCATCAAAAGAATCGACGGTCGAGGTTTTCTCTGCAAAGAATATCAATGGTCGATATTGGTTACAAAGGTTTCATTGTGGAATCCACAAGGAACCATATCATTGGTCAGGACTGAAGCCATAAGAAATCAACAATGCAAAATGTATAAAATCCAAGTGAACATAATTTGGTGTTTTCCACACCTCGGAGTCTGCCTACGAAAGGCAGGATGTGGGAGGAAAAAAATGACAAGATGGTTAAGGAGAAAAGTTGTTTTTTCGATTTCTGAGATTCACAGTGGAAGATGAAAAGGTGGAAGTCGAAATGTGGAAATATGAAATGCCAAGTGATTGCATTATAAATTTTTCGACTTTCGAGGTCTGTAGTGAAAGGCAAAAAGAAGAAGGTGGAAGGGAGAAAGTCTAAAGGTGAAAAGCTGAAAGGCCAAGTGATTGTTTTATGAAGTTTTTGGGATCTGATCTCCGCATCAAATCAATATTGACAATCAGGGTTAACTCCGCAAGGATCAACGGTGCAAAAATATTATGCGTAATGTGGAAGGAGGAAAGCCGAAATACCAAGCGATTGTTTTATGAAATTTTCAAGATCCGAGCTTTGCATCAAATAAATATCGATGGCCAAGGTTAACTCCATAAGGATCAATGGTGCGAAAAGATTGTGCGGAAGGAGGAAGGTATGTTGGGCAATAGGGCAGACCCGAGTTAATTCTTATGCGTCGCACCAACAAAAGACCCACCGTGTTGGCCCTTTTGGCAACAACCTGCGCGCAGGTTGCAGTCTCACCCGAAACAGCAATGGGGTGCCGCAGAATCAGGTTTCTGCATGCAGAGAGGGGTATTACTGTACCTTAGCCTTTAAAAGCAATTATTAATCAACACTTGTAAATTTATCATTCATTCACATATGACTTCGCAGCACAATAAACAAACTAAACTTGCATAACCCACTACGGGGAATTCACAGTGAAGCTTATTACTAGCAGTGATCTTATGTTATCAGATGTATTTAGTTTAATGCATGAAAATAACAAAAGCAGAAACAACACAATAAAACCACGACACCAAATATAACGTGGTTCACCCCTAGTGTAGGGGCTACGTCCACAAACTGCGTTTTATTCCTCTTTCATAAAACCACAGTTGATCTGCGCACTCAGCTGCAGATCCCTTCAGTCCTTAATAGCCGCGCACACAGCAGCAGGCTTCTGCGCACACATTTGCATATCTTTCTTCCTTTTCTTACAAAAACCCTCTGCGCACACAGCTGCAGAGGTCGTCCACGCACACAGCTGGGACTTATCCTTTCCTTACAAAAACCAACCTTACTTCACCTTATCTTTCTTTACATCAAAAAGCCTAACCTATCCTTTTTACGCAAGCGCTTATTAATACTGCGCAGTCTTACAAAACCATGGTCTTAAACCATGGGCACCCAAAACCCTAAACCCTGGATTTTAAACCACAGGTTTATTACAAAAAGAGGGTTTTGAATTACCCTGACACCCCTAAGACTATTTTGGCCCATAGCTCCACTTACAAATTTTCTAATTAACCGCGGAGTTACCCAAACATGGAGTATGCACCCCAACAGGCCCCTAAGACTCACTAGTGGCCCGTCCCGGGACACTCTGCGAGGACTCTGGTGGGCGAATATTCTGTGCGAGGGCCTGGAAGCGACTGGTGAGATTATGCAGTATCTCATCAGCGGATTTCTCCTTTTCCACCAGTTCCTGTAATACTGAAGAAGAGTCTGTGTCAGCCTTTTCCTGCGCAAAAGTGTCATAGGTCTTCAAAATTTTGAGCTGGCTCTCCGCAGTATTGGTCAATTCTAATGCTTCATCAACCAGGGGCTGTAACGCATTTTCCAGCATCGTCACCTTCATCCTGCAAGACTCGATTTCCTGTTGAAGTTCCTTGCTGCGCTTTACTTTAGCCATCTTCTGCATAGGTGGTAGCGTCTTGATTTCTATTCGGACTGCATCTAACTCATCTTGGCGCAACTTGATGGTTTCCTGAATCTTCCCTACATCTGGATGGTCCTGCAGGTTTGCCCATGCTTCTATGCTGTCTTCCATTAGTTTTGCGAGACTAGCCACGTTGTCTGATATTTTTGTTGCTGAAGCCTTGATATCCTGCTGGCGCTATTCTCGGACCTCTGGTGGAGTCTCAAGGGGAATGTGCAGTTGAAGTTCTGCGATCTATTGCTGATGTTCTATCTTCATCCTTTCCAGCTCACTGCGGGACTGCTGGCATAGTCTTTCATCTTAGCAATCTTCTGCTTTGGTTCCTCTGTTTCCTGTATGTCGGAGTCAGAAAGACTCTGACATGCCTCATCCAATGCTTGCATTAGCGTAGTTGTTGTCTGTTCAACCTCTTTCTTCTGTTGTGCGATCTCTTCTAGGCGTGCGGCTAAAGTTTTGTTTTGCTTGATGGAGTCTTCTAGTTGGATTTGTGACACTTGAGTTCGGGTATGGATCTCCTTTGTAATCGCGAGCTGACGGAGGTGCAACTCTGACATAGGTATCTTTGTATAATCAAGCTCCGCGGTTATATTTGTCTGGGGTCAAGAATCGATGTCAGGCTGCATCAGAGTTGCACTTGATACCTGTCCCTGGGGATCCCTAAGTGGCCATTGCCTAATGTCTTGCTGCGTGGGTGCCATAGTACTGCTTGTCGCAGTACTGGGCACTGATTTTGCGGTTAGCTCTTTTAACTCTGATACCCTGTTTGCGATACCTGCGAGGCCGGCAAGATGTAGTTCCGCGAATTCGAACCATTTTTAGTAAGCGCTGTCGTAGACTGTGCGAGAGCATGCTCCAGTGCATCCATCGTGACAGTGGCTTCCTCCTCGATATCTTTATCCTTTGATGCCTTTACCTTTTTGTGGCACTGTGGCTTGGTTACCTCGACTACTTCTGGTGACTTGCACTTCGTTGGTGGGGTAGGATCTGTTATGGTCTTGACCGACTCCTCATCCTTTTCATCCTGCTCATCCTGTTCACTATCTCCACCCTGGCCATTGTCATTTATCTGTGAATCACTTGGGTCTTCGCTATCTTCCAATGGGCTTTGCTGCTGTGCCTGACTAGTACCTGCGCCAATATTGGTAGTTGGAGGAACTGGAATAGAGGGTTTTTTCCTTAAATCTTTCAGCCATTCGGCCGGCCATTGCTGAACGACTCGCCTGATATCTGGTTCAGTGACTACATATGGTAATTTGAAACATTGCCGTTGAGGATCTGCATGAGCTTGAATGAAAACATGATGCATGTCGGCACTAAAGTGCGCGACCCCCTCGTATTGAGAGAACACTTCGTTGGTAAGTCGAGGTGTTCGCACTATCTCATAGTGAAGACTCATAGCATAGAAGACGAACACAGTGTTCATCATCTGTTGAGTTTCCTTATCTGAGGATACCCAAAGGGAGGCATACCTTGCTGCTCCCGGCGTGCCGGGGTTTATTTCGACAAACTGAGCTTCAGTAGCTTCTTTCCACCCAACTAATGCAATAAGGATTATAAGCCACGAAAAATGAAAAGGTCTACCTTTTTCTTGCGCATCGCGGGCATCCTCCAAAAAATCCTTCGCAAGATAGCCGGCCCAATTATAAGTATACCCCTCAGCACAGTTCATAGCAATCCTGATAACCGGGGCAGGTACTTCAGTTGGCCTGCATTTTCTTATGAGTTTGCAGGCTAAGAGTTCAGCTGCAAACCGAATGGGCTGCTCCCGAATCGCGGAATTATGATACCCCCGTTTCCCTTTTGTCAGGCCAAACCGCTCCTTCATGGTTTGTCCGAGCTTTGTGTCATCATGTTTGGACGGAAACTCGGTTCCCGGATCTGGTCCTGCCATGGGTAAACATGTGATCCTATGGATGAGGGCGGCGTCAATAGGAATTTGCTGGTCCCCTATCCATAAATAGCCGTCATGGACCAAGGCTAGTAACTGCTTGGCCACTACAGTCACATGTATGCCGCGTCCAAAATGGGGAATGTTGAATAGCTTGAGTAGGCCAGCTTTGTCCAGACCCGCAGCCCATGTTTGCACTTCCAGTAGTGTGACCTTATGGTCGGGGTACTTAACGCGGTGCAAGTATTCGGCTGGGTGAAACTGTGGGAACTTGCCATGGTCATTGGTGTCATGATCGCTGTACTTAAGCTGATCAATCTTCCTTGTCATACTGCCAATCAGCTGCACTCCTGGTGGTAACGAAGGTGTGGCTAATGTAAATTACTTTGTCCGACGGGGTAACACGGTGCCTGGGCGAACAGGTGGTAGGTATGGTGGCCGTGGGGGCGGAATATTCTCCCTTCCCCCGGCCGGGGCCTGTGTGGAACCAGAGGGCTCCATAGGATGAGCCGCTGGTGTTTGCCCTGTTTGCTGCGGCCAGTCTTGGTTGCGCTTGGTGCGAATTTCAGTTCTAGACTTTTTTCGGGCAGACCGTGTCTGCATCGGCCGTGGTGGTGCTGGGGGAGTGGCTTCACAGTGAGCTATGGCAGGCGGCTGAGTAGAGCAGGTGATCAGACCCTCTTGCTCGAATTCTCTGACCAAGGCGTCAATCTCGCATTCGGTGGTCATGGGCTCACTCGAAAAGCTTGAAGAAATGCAGGATGCGATTTTTCCTGTCTTAGGCATCTTCTTATACACGCCATCGATCAAATCAGGGAGGACAGTGCATTGAAGGCACCAAATCTGATGAAAATCTTGTCCATGCGGGGCGCGATTTCCGGTACTGGTCTTAGTATAGTCATTTAAAGCACTTAAAATCCCGCTGCCGCCAAACTGGCTGCCTCCCAACAGTCGAATTTTGGGCCTCGCGACATTTTTGGGCTGCGGTAGAAGCATGGTCGTAGCCTCAGGGAAATAAGAAACTTTGGCCCAATAGTGCCCTTCGACCCGACCCGGTAATATCTGCGATAGGACTATTAAATTTGAGGTGCGAGCGTCTTGGCTCTTCCCCTTGAACTTACTTCGCACTTCTTGAGCTTGCCTTATAAATGTGGGGCGCGTGACTTTCTGGTAGGTTCTTCGACGGAGCTGAAGTTCTGTAGGGTCGGCCCCCCATGCTGCGGTAGCGTCTATTGCTATTTCCAGATGTTGGATGTTTTGTGACTGAGGTACTTGTTCTGGCATCGGCAGAATAATTTTTCCAGGGTCTGTCATCCCAACCTGTGCAGGTACTTCTCGAGGCTGTGCGCTAATGCATCAAAGAGACTGAGTGATCTGTGCGCACCTATGGCCATGTAGCTCGTACAGTCGTTGCTACCAATTCTCCAGACCATCATCTGAATCAGACATGCAGGAGCTATCACATTGCCAATCCATTACACCATCAGCATTAGGCTCGACATAATCTGCATCCGTGGCTGTGATGTTATAGATGTGGTCTAGAGTATCCTGCTCCCCTTCATCTCTGAGTGGTTCTGTATATCTTTCTCCTTGGGATGGGTCGAGGGGTATAATAACGCGCAGGCCATTTCCTTCGAAGGTCATCTGTCGCCTTTTAAGGTTGATGATTGCAGCATTGGCCATGGCCCACTCAATTCCCAGCAGGGCTGGGTAAGGGTTGCTGTCATCAATGATCTCAATAAATTCAATGTCTGCTAGAGTACTGACCCCATCGATGTCGATTGGGACACTAAGAAGTCTCCCTAGCGGTACAATCCTTTGCTGGTTTGCTAGTCGCAGCTGTATAGGTGACCAAACCAGGGAAGGCTTTCCCATTTGTCCCCACGTCTTCTTAGGGAGGACATTGACGTCTGATCCAAGATCCAGGATGACATCAGTCATGTCATATTCTCCTATCTGAACATTCAACCTCATTTCCCTTCCCGTTCTTCGGACACGACTAATAGTTTTCTCCTGATCAATTCCTCTCTGAGGGTCTGTGACAGCAAGAACTTTTTGCAGCTCGTTTATAGCGTTCTGATTGCGCAAGAGTTTCATACAGCTCTGCAAGAAAGAGGATAGTGTACTTACTTTATCCTTCGAGGCCCCCTGTAGCTGCGAAGCCTGCTGCTGTTGCCACGCAGATATGTCTATAGCGCCATCAACATTAGCGCACCGGGCCTCCTGGACTGGTGTGTGATCCTTCGCCGGGCCAAGGGCTGGGACTTTTTTGGAGGCCTGTTGTGCACACATCGTGGCAGGTTTCCTTGGTGAGTCCTTGAGTATGTGTCGTAGCTCCACTCCGAGTGACCACATTGAGGGCTGGGGCAGGTCTTTGCTCCACGGAAATCAACTGAATACTTGGAGTAGGGCTACGGTTGTTTTCCTGTATCTTTGCAAGGAGCTGGGGGCACTGTTCAATCACGTGATCTACTGCACGGAAATACCGACATGTCGTAGTGGGGTTCCGACAGTCGCGGGCCAAGTGACCAGCTTGGTTACAATTGTAACACACAACCTGGCCTCTACCTCTGCCGGTCATCCCACCACGGCCGCGACCACCAAAAGCACCTCTGCCGGAGGTGCCACCACGGTATCCATAGCCATAATTATTCTGGGCTTCATTTTGGACTCGGTAGGCATCAGAGGTGCGCTCTCGCATAAGGTCATAGCTACGAAATTCTTCTTCATTATGGCCAACGGACTTACAAAACTGGCAGTAGGGGTTTTTGGGAACTGGGACATACCTCTGGAGAAGAGGGCAGTGCTCAGGGCGATGCTGGCCAGGGGTGCGGCAAATCTCACAATATATCACACCGGCATTGAATTGGGTGGGCGTGCCCGTGCTAAGATAGGTTCTGACCATGGGGCACTGGTCCCTATCGTGACCCTCAGACCGACATTGCGTACACCAGACCTCCTCTCGACTGGTTTTAGCTTTCTTCATGTCACGAAGTTCCAGGGCCATTGCTGCCAACTGCGCTTGGATTTGAGCAAGACCAGAATCGTCTCCGACGGGAGCGGTCTCTAGCTTCATTGCGATTTCCAGATCCTCTTGCTGGTCAGCAACCTTCTGTTGCATGAGCGGCGTTCTGATGTGCGGAAATAACGCAGCGATAAACCATTCCTTGTGCTGCACAGGACTAATAGTGAAGCTCAATTGGTCTAATAATACTTTGAATCTCTGGTCAAAGTCCCACACAGATTCGCCGCGTCGCTGTTGAATCTCTTTGAGTTCAGTGATGCTCTGTGATTCTGATTTCGGTTTCTTAAATTCCTTAATGATGGCGGCCTTGATTTCATCCAAATTGGGGTGTTGATTACTGGAGAATTTCATGAACCAGGTCAAATCCCGGTCGCGAAAGGAAGTAATAAGCTGTGCAGTTCTCACATCCAGGTCGGTAATACTCTTCGTGTTCCAGACGGCCTCACATAAAAACCAGAACTGTTCTGGATCTTCTGATCCTGTT
>LPNX010872969.1:250870-351255 GCA_001517045.1 Pseudotsuga menziesii | reverse complement strand
AATAAAACCACAACACCAAATATAACGTGGTTCACCCCCAGTGTAGGGGCTACGTCCACAAACTGCGTTTTATTCCTCTTTCCTCAAAACCACAATTGATCTACGCACTCAGCTGTAGATCCCTTCAGTCCTTAACAGCCGCGCACACAGCAGCAGGCTTCTGCGCACACAGCTGCAGATCTTTCTTCCTTTTCTTACAAAAACCCTCTGTGCACACAGCTGCAGAGGTCATCCACGCACACAGCTGGGACTTATCCTTTCCTTACAAAAACCAACCTTACTTCGCCTTATCTTTCTTTACATCAAAAAGCCTAACCTATCCTTTTTACGCAAGCGCTTATTTATACTGCGCAGTTTTACAAAACCATGGGCACCCAAAACCCTAAACCCTGGATTTTAAACCACGGGTTTATTACAAAAAGAGGGTTTTGACTTACCCTGACACCCCTAAGACTATTTTGGCCCATAGATCCACTTACAAATTTTCTAATTAACCGCGGAGTTACCCAAACATGGAGTATGCGCCCCAACAAGGAAGAAGAGGGTCAAATGTAGGTATGGATATGTTGATTTTTTTATTTTTGAGTTCCGCTCAAAAGGAAGAAGGAGAAAAAGTCAATTTAGTGTGGAAATGACTATTTTGGTTGTAGAGTGGATCTATCAATGGTAGAATGACTGTTACTGTGATCTATAAGCATGAGAATGATTGTACAGAGATGAATATGACTCATGACTATGTGAAAGAGATAGTAAAGAGAAGTTTTAAATATTTCTGCATCATACTCAGGGTATGGCTACCTAGCATTGAGGTTTCCAAGGTTAAGGAAATGAGGATCATTCCTTATGGCCAAGATGACTCTCTATTTGTATTTTTATCATAACAATTACGTATTTTGTTAATATGACTGGAGATATATGGTTATAAAATTGTAGTTTTTTTTTTATATCTGAATTTGGAGGTATGTTACATTAGTTAACCATGGTTGACTTTGGTTAACCTATTTGTTTTACTTTAGTTTGACCATAGTTAACCATGGTTTAATTTAGCAAACCATGTGGCCATAGTTCACAATGGTGCATGAAATTGCTTGAACATTGAATGTCGCATTATCAATGTGTCACACCATGGGCATTTTCTCAATGTGACATAACCATTGATCGATGTTGCAGTGTGACATATCCCTTGATAAATGCTACAATGCAATATTACCCTTCATAAACATCATAATTTGAAATAATGTTTTATGAGAATTGATTGACACATTATTAATGTGTCACATCTTCGGTTGTGTCGACATCTACCAGACACTTTAGTGAACCAAGAATGACTTTGGTCAACCATGTTTGAATTTTTAGTTTGATTGTAGGCATCCCTGGCTAGCTTTACTGAACCATGTTTGAATTTAGTTAACCATGGTTGACTTTAGTGAACCACATGGCCATATTCCAGAATGCAGCATGCAATTGTTTGAACATCGAATGCCACATTATTCATGTGTCACATCTTGGGAATTGGTATAATTAATCATAACCCTTGATTAATGTACCAATGTGACATAATACTTGATGAACGTCGTAATGCAACATAACCCTTGATAAACATGTTAGTTTTTCAACATTAAGCTAGCATTATTAGGATCTTTAACTGAGAGAATAACAAGTACAATAATCAAACAAAAGAGACAGTGCACACAATGTTTTTCCTCAGGGAAACCATAAAGGAGAAAACCCCACAACTTCCTCAGAGATAGAATCAGAACAATAGTAAAAGCCCCAAAACAATAAGTAATCTCTTGACAGCAGTAATCTTCTTCTTATCTAGCCTCAGTGTCTTTTCCTTCCTCAAATATGTGCTCCACTTGAGTGTGGATGAGTTTTGTGCTAAATTGAGAGTCCATCTCTCTATTTATACTAATCCCAACATGACTAAAACCCTACTAGGGCCGACCTCTACTAGGAGAGTCTAATAACCCTATTGCCTCGGAACTGTGGGGACTTTAACCCCTTAGACAATCAGAGGGTTATGCACAATGACTTGACATGACTTGTTTACATTATTGGTCCTCCCGATCAGAGCATCGGGGCATGACAACATGACTCAATTACATTATAGGTACATCCTAGAATAAACATCGGGTTACAATACATAAGTTACATAGATGAATACATTCCGAAGTTACAAATACATCAACACTCCCTCTTAACTAGCAAGGTATTCTTTCGACATAATTTTTAGCACTGGTCTTCTTCTCTGTATCAACTGGTTCATTTCATCATCTGCATCTCAAGTCTTTTGAGTCTTCAAGTCAGCATCGTCTTCAAGTCATCTTCATTCTTCGAATCTAGATCATCTCTCAATCTGGATCATCATGGGATATCATCATTAGATTTGGATCATCACTGGTCATCATCACTGGATCTCGATCATCACTTGATCTAGATCATCACTGGTTATCATCACTGGATCTTGAGTATCACTTGATCTGGATCATCACTGCTGGATCATCATCAATGGATCTCAATCATCACTTGATCTAGATCATCATTGGCTATCATCATCACTGGATTTGGATCATCACTTGATCTGGATCATCTCGGGTGCTATCTCATGATTCTTCTCATCATAGGAAGTTCTACAGAGCCAGCCCTTTTTCATGCTGGTTGTAGGCCTAGCCTCCATGTAGGTCTTCTTCAGTATATCTGACCTACTCGTTGAAATGGTCCATCCATCACTTACATCTGACCTACTCGTCAGAAAGGCACGCCCAACACTCACATCTGATTATGTAGGAACCAATCCTATAATCATATCACAAATTCCCAGCACTTATATCCACCCAGTGAGGGAACACATCCCATTACTGATGGAAGGGATTTGCACTTAAATCCACCCAGTAAGGGAACACATCCCATTACTGATGGAATGGATCTGCACTTACATCCACGCAATGAGGGGACACATCCCATTACTGATGGAAGGGCTTTGCACTTCCATCCACCCAGTGAGGGAACACATCCCATTACTGATGGAAGGGTTCTGCACTTACATACACCCAGTGAGGGAACACATCACATTACTAATGGAAGGGCTCTGCACTTACATCCACCCAGTTAGGGAACACATCCCATTGCTGACGGAAGGGCTCTGCACTTGCATCCACCCAATGAAGGAACACATCCCATTACTGATGGAAGGGCTCTGCACTTACATCCACCCAGTGAGGGAACACATCCCATTACTGATGGAAGAGCTATGCACTCATATCTGATCATGAGGGAACACATCCCAGCAATCATATCAGAATGCCCCCCAGTACTCGATTGAGCTACCTGGTAACTGAACTAGTGCCTCCATTCTCCTAGAGAATGGCAGTTGCCCTTACATCCAACCTGCTCGTCGGAATGGCCAACACTCACATCTGACATGGGAGGAACTTAATCCTTTAGCCATGATAGAATGGTTCATCCCTTACATCTGATCTAGTGGGAACACATCCCTCTGTCACATCAGAATGGCTTCTCAGTCCTCCATTGAGTTTTCCTAGTAACTGACCAGGTCCCTCCATTTCGAGAATGGCAGTTGCCCTTACATCTGTCCTACTCGACAGAATGGCTAGCACTCATATCTGACATGGAAGGAACCAATCCTCTCATCGTGACAGAATGGCTCAGCCCTTACATTTGACCATGGAAGGAACGAATCCTCTCACCATGTCAGAATGGCTATGGGTCTCATCACTTTGTCTTGGAGGAAACCTCAATCTAGAGAACACCAAGCTTCCCCTTGAAGTACTTGAACTTTATCCTAGCTAATGGCTTTGTCAATACATCAACTATTTGTTCCTTCGTCGCAACATACTAGAGCTTCACTGCTCCCCTTTGCACCATATCCCTGATATAATGATACTTGATCTCGATGTGCTTTGACTTGTCATGGATTACCAGATTCTCTGACAACTTCACGCAACTCTATTTGTCACAATGTATACAAGTAGCATCTAACTGGAGATCAAATATACCAGATAGTCGCTTCCGCAGCCATACTGCCTCACAACTAGCTGAAAAGGTTGTGACATACTCTGCTTCAGCTGTACTCAGTGCCACACAGGATTGTTTCTTGCTAAACCAAGAGATCACACCTGATCCCATACTAAAGCAACACCCTGAAGTGCTCTTCCTATCGATGGCACTGCCTGCCCAATCTGAATCAACATAACCCTCCAGGTTAATCTTCTGATTCGCATCATATTTGAGCCCATAATAAATTGTACCCTTTAGGTACCTCAGAATATTCTTTGCAGTAATCAATTGAACATTTCTCGCATTTGTCAAGAACTGGCTCAAGGTGTTCATAGCAAAGCAAATGTTTGGTCTCGTGTTCATCAGATACATCAATGACCTAATCATCTGACGATAGATCATAGCATCAACCGACTCTAATGAAGCATCACTCAATAGCTTAAGGTTCGATGCCATAGGTGTGGCAATAGCCTTGTAGTCCATCATCCCAAGCCTCTTTAAGATCTCTACTGCATACTTCCCTTTTCCAAGGAAGATTCCATCTGTACTCTGCCACACCTCCATACCTAGAAAGTAATGCATTATCCCCAAGTCCTTCATTTTGAACTCAAGAGTAAGATTTCTCTTTGTATCTGCAATAAACCCATCCATACCTTTCACAAATATATGATCTACATATAGTAGAAGCATCACTGGGTTTCCATCGTTAACCTTGTAGTAAAGGTTGGAATCTACTTTACTCTTGCTAAATCCCAAACTAGATAGAAAGTTGTCAATTCTACCGTACCAGGTCTTGGGTGCCTATTTCAAACCATACAGGGATTTCTTCAATCTGCATACATGAGACTCTCTATGATGTGTCTCAAAACCGAGTTGTTATTCTACATACTCTTCCTCTTCCACTACACCATTCAAGAAAGCAGTCTTGACATCCATTTGGTGTACCTTCCATTTCATCACTGCAGCCAGAGCAAGTACTGATCTGATGGAAGTGTATTTGGCTACAGGTGCAAAGGTTTCTTCATAGTCTATTCCTTCCTTCTGAGAGAAAACTTGAGCTACAAATCATGCTTTATACTTTTCAATGCTATCGTCTGCAGCATGCTTGATCTTGTAGATCCATTTGGAAGTTACAACTAACTTCCCTTTTGGTCTTGGGACAACATCCCAAACATCATTCTTCATGATCGATTGATATTCTTTGATCATAGCATCCTTCCATTCTTTCCATTCTGCTACTTCTTCATAACTAGAAGGTTGTTTATCAATGAAATCACATTGTAAAGCTACATACCTGGAGCAGGATATGGTCCTTTTTCTTTCTTTGTAATTCTCTTCTGGAACCCCATATCTTCCCCCTCCTTGGATAAGTTCACATACCCACGAAGGTTTCCTCTTATGAGGATTCTTTTGCAGAGGAGGATCTACGGGTCTTTGTGGTTCTTCGAGATCTCGATCTCCTTCTTAAGCTTCTTCATTCATGGTTGTATCATGAATTCTGGGTTCTTCTACTTCTAATTCTTCAGGTTCTTTAGCAGGTCTCTTTCTGGATTTTTTGTAAGCTGTGTCTTCATCAAATTTCACATCCCTGCTGATGTCAATATTCTTGTATCCTGGGAAATAGATTCTGTAAGCCTTCGAGCTTTCAGAATATCCCACAAATATGCCCTTCTTTCCTGAAGGATCTAATTTTGTTCTCTTCTCTTTTGGAATGTGTATGTACACAAGACAACCAAATATTCTGAGATGGCTGACTTCTAGTTTCTTACCGGAGAAGACTTCTTCAGGAGTCTTGTTCTCAAGTACTCTATGTGGAGTATGGTTCTGTACATACACAACTGTTCTGGTAGCTTCCGCCCAAAGATGCATAGGAAGGTCTTGATCATGAAGCATTGCTCTTGCAGCTTCCATGATAGTTCTATTCTTCCATTCCACAATCCCATTCTGTTGTGGATTATAAGGAGTGGACAACTCCCTCTTAACCCCCGATTCTTTGCATGGCTCTTTGAATTCATTCAAAGTGAATTCTCCGCCATTATCTCATTGAAAATTTTTGATCTTCTTTTCAGTGTGGTTCTCGATCAAGGCTTTGAATTCCTTGAATTGGTTGAATACTTCGTCTTTGTTCTTCATGAAGTAAACCCATGTCTTTCTATAAAAATCAGCAATAAAAGAAACATAGTATGCATACCCGCTTAGTGAGTTTGATGACATAGGACCGCATACATTGGAGTAGATGATTTCTAGTATGCCTTTGGATTTGCTTTCACTACTGGGAAATGTCTTCTTTGTATTCTTCCCTTTTGCAAATCCTTTGCAGACCCCATCATGTTTTGCTTGGAATTCTGGAAGACCTTCAACAGCTTTGCTTGCAATAGGTAGTGCTTTGTAATGCACATGTGCAAGCCTTCTATGCCAAAGGTCATTTGGCTCTACTGTGTCACAGACTAAGGATTGTTTTGGATGGCCCTTCAATTTGTACAGACCTCCTTCTTGTTCTCCAATCACCACTGCATCATTGATAGTCTTACCTCTTGTCCACATGATGACTTGACCATCTCTGAATGTAACCCGCATTCTTTTTGCATCTAATGCTAATATGGAGAGAAGGTTCTTCTTGAGTCCTGGCACAAACAATACTTATTTCATTGTTAGAGACTTACTAGAGTCTAGTTTACAGGAATATTCCCCACTACCTTTTATTGGATATTGGTAGTCATCTCCTAGTTTCACCTTGTGAGGTGATTCACGTTCTGATAGTCTCACAAAGGAATCCTTGAATCCAGTCATATGTTTGGAAGCCCAACTGTCTATAAGCCAATCATCACTTCCATAAGTAATGTTACCTGTGAGAGAAAAGATCAAAACATATTCATCCTCACTTGAAGAATCTTCACTTTCATATCTAGTTCTTTTCTTGGATGGTTCATCATCCTCTGCAACATAAGCATGATGTCTTCTTTTTTTCCCCTTCTTCTTATGAGAGTAAACCTTGTTCTTAGGAATGTCTTTTGCAAAGTGTCCTCTTTCATCACATGTATAACATCTCATTTTATATAGGTCTCTTTTAATTTTATCTCTATGATGAGGATCCTTACCTTTAGAGTAATGAGGTCTCCTTCTACCTTTCTTGGAGTGAACTGTGAGAGCTTGATCTTCACTACCCATCTTCTCTTCTCGAGTTGCTATCCGAGCTTCTTCTTGAGAACATTCTTCCCACAGTCTGTTGGATTTGACTAACTTCTTTTTGGCACATATTCCTTGGATGAATGAATACCATGACCTAGGAAGGCCATTCAGTGTTGTCATCACAATCTTTGCATTCTCCACTTCTTCATCTACAGCTTCTAATTGTTCCTTGATCTAAGAAAACCTCGCGAAGTAAGACTGGATGGTCTCTGCATTCTGAATCTTCACATTCTTCAATTGATTCCTCAAATTCATCTTTCGGTTTATGTTCTTCCCTTTAAACAATTTGGTTAGGGCATCAAACATAGCTTTAGGTGTCCTCAGAGAGGACACCTATGGGATAAGGTGATCCTTGATAGAATCAGCAATGATCCTCTTTGCCATAACCATATTCTTCTTATGTAAGGACTTTGCCTCATCTCCCTCTACAAATGGAACCTCCTCATTCATGTAGGAGTCTAATTCATTCTCTTCCAGGACCAGGGAGATCCTATACTTCCAGGCTCGAAAGTTATTAGCTCCTGTTGGTTTGTTGGGCAGACCCGGGTTTACTGTAATGTACCAACAACATCCCTAGCTCACTGGCCCTTTCAGCGATAGACCGCGGAGCCACCTGAAGTCTCACCCGAAGTGATTCTAATGGGTTGGCCAAAGACTCAAGTGTCTTCGACCAGGTTCTGTAGCATCCTAAGGTCTCGCAGCTCTTCTTAGCCAGTGAGGTCTCTCTCTGCAACGCGCAGTTTCTCTTACTCATGGGTTTTTATAGGGGAGGGACTCCTATCGCATCACAGTGATTCAGACGATGCACACCTCTCCCTTCCTCCTAACACGCGATCTGTGGTATCTCACACTGCAGCTCCTCTGACAGTGCGATATCGCCTACTATCAATGCGATATCTTCTATAGTACGGTCCAATGCAATCCTCAAGGTCCAAAGCTATCTCGCTGGGTGGAATGACTTGGCTAACTTTCAACAAGATCTTAAACACTCTGACTTGAACTTGCATGGTTCAACACACTCAACAGCAACTATACCTAACTTGCTGAATAAGTATATTTGAAACACTTAACATAATGACTTATTACTGTGTGAAACAAGTGCTGATAAACTCATATGCAGACACTTGGTACATTTAAACTCACCTTTAACCTTATATAATGCTGTAACTGAATGAGAACATACAAACATTTACTTAACTGACATGTGACATTCATGTAACAGATAACATATATCACTGAGTAAAGCACAATCACATGAAACAGTCGCATAACACACTGATTTTACGTGGTTCACTTCCACGGTAGAAGCTATGTCCACAGAACTGTGTTTATTATATCTTTGAGAGGTTACACAGTTCTGCTGCACCTCATATGTAGCTCGAGATCTTCTGGGTAACTCCGCACTCAATGCTTGGAGCCCTTCTCTCCTAGATCTCTTCTCTTCTCTATATTTCCATCTTACAATATACTCTCTCTCTCTCTATCAATTCCTGCGGATTGTTACATACATACTCCTGGAATCGGCTACTGGTTACAGTAAGATAACTACATACTTAATAACAGAACCAGAGCTTGACTCTATTACAATACAAAAATGATACAGACACTCATCTAGCTAACTATCTAGCTGTCTATTGTCTAAATGCCTAACTGCCTAACCTTTTACAATACAAAACACATCCCTTTATAGGCGGCTCGAAGGTCTCGCCATTACAACACTGTGGGCCTGTCCCAATAGTAACCCAAAACCCTAACTAGTGACAGTCGGCGTATTTGTACTTGGAGTAGCCGCTTTCCATCACACCACTGCTCTTTGCAGTCTTCCATGCTTCCCGGCGCTGACCATGGGTACTGGGCGCCGCTTCCCTTTTTCTGTCCTTCATCTTCAATGCCTCGGCCTCATTGCTCCTTTTCCTTTATGAGGGTAGCTGATCCCTCCTATCTTCACCACTGCCTTCAATGCAGTGGGTGAGAGCTCTCTTCTTCGCTGCTTAGGTACTGTCGTCTTCTTTTACTTCTCTGTCCCAATAGTCACAGTTTCTGGCTTTTATCTGCAGCTAGAAACATGCTACGGCGTCATAGCTTTACCTTATCTCTTATATCTTCACCAAAACTGTCTATCCAATAAAATGGCAGCTTCTATTGTAGCTGCGGGACCGTGCTCCAACAGTCCCCTAACACTTACTTGTGGCATCCTCGAGCCACTACCAGCGGGCTTCTCCTGCTATAGCTTCTCCTTGGCTTCCTGCGAAGTCCATTTAAATTTGTCTCGAAGTCCTGCGACTTCGTTCTGCATAGCTTCGACACACTCGTGTGGCGATTCAAGCATAGCTTGACTAATACTGGAGTCTTTTGTTGCATCAATTTCATTTCTGGTGGTAGTGAACTCCCTAACCTTCTGCTCAACCACATCGACTATCTCTATGATTTGTTCCTGATATGGTTGAAGTAGGTTATTGATTTGTATCTCCTTTTCTCTCAACCGCTGCGCTTCCTGTTGCAAGCGGTTCATCTCTGTCGTCTTTCGCATCTTCGGAAGAGCTCCTAAACTCTCGATTTCTTCCTTCATTGCTGCTATGGCATTCTCTATCTGCTGAATGCTTTGCTGGAGTTCTACTCTCCCAGGATGCTCGTCTAACTCCGACCATGTGTTCGTCGCATCAGATAGCACTGACTGTGCATTGTCTATGCGAGATTTGATCTGTCCAGAAGTGAGTCTAAAGGAATCTATTCTTGCTTCCTTATCTGCCTGGGGGGTTCCTGGTGCTCGAGCCTCAATCTCAACAATCTATGCTTTGTGGTATTCTTCCATCTTGGTCACTGTTTCTTCCAGAGCCTTTGCTTTGTCTGCAACTCTTCTTACCTTCTGCATGAGAGGCAAGGAAAACTCAGTGTTACATTGGGGTAACTCCAATGCGATGCTCTAGAGGACCTGAGTGAGATCCTGTTCTCTTTCTTCATATGTTCTTAACTCCTCCGCCTTTGTCTGAAAACTTGCGGTGAGTGCTGCTTTATTTTGTTTCAGCTATGTGTTTTGTTTATAATTCGCAAGCTCTCTATCTCTGAGCTCTGCACTTAGCTGCTACTGGATCATCTGTAACTGATCAACGTGAAACTCTGTGAGGTTAACCTCAACAGGTTGCCTAATCTATATCTGTACGTCCATCATTGAAGCAGGGAATCGGATGCTCCCTAGTGGTATCAAGACTGTATTGATGCGATCCTTTGCCAAGATTTCCTTGCGGAAAATCGACTGTGTTGAACTTTCTCCTGCAGGCATCTTGATTAACTGAGTGTGGATCATGGCAGTCTTCTCGGTTAGTTTTTTCAACTCAACAAGTTGCTGATCTATCGCCCCTTGCAGCTTTCCCTGCGATGCCTGCATCGCCTGAAATTTGTCGTCCATTTCGTCCTTTAGTCTTGCTGCAATTTGTTCATAGTCATCGTCTGTCAATGCAGTCTTCAAAGGTAACTTTGTGGCTTTCTAATTTTTCTTCTTCGTTGGCAACTCTAGTGGTGCCTCCTCTGGATCTTTTCTCTTTTCTCCTGGTAGTGGAACTTCTGCTGTATCTTGCGTCTGGGACCCCACTTTGTCTTTTCCTTTGTCCGATGGGTCTGTCTGTGCGGTACCTGATGGTAGTGTTGTGGTATCCTCTAATGCTTGTTTCCACTCGTCATCAAAGTCTTTGATGACATCTTCAACATCCTGCACTGTCATCTTGAACCAACCATTATCCCAATTGTCCCTTTTAGAACTTTTTGGCCTCAGGTAGATTCTATGGCTGTCTGCCATACAATCAAGCCGGTTATCATATATGTCCATAGTCTTCATGCTGATCCGCAGCGTCTCTTGGATGATTCTCTTCAACAGTTTATAGTATTCATAGAATACTATCATATTGATATTTTTCTTGGCTAGGCTGCTACTCTCCCATAAGTTGGTATAGTGCGCACCTCTGGGCTCGCCACTTGCTAGCTGTCGAAACTGGGTATGGGGCGGCTCCTTCCACCCGACGAATGCACATAGTATAAGAAGCCATGACAAATGGAAGGGGTGATTTGCCTCATCCTAGGCTGTCAAACAATCTTGCTAAAATATATTTAACAAAAATAAACACCAATTGAACTGCTCACCTTCTGCAACTTGTATGGCAAGGTGAATTACTGATCCTGTGACTTCCTTTGGGTGAACTTTGGTTAACAGTCTACCTGCAAGTAGACTTGCTGTAAATATGAGTATATTGTCTGTTAATCTTGCGATGTCGTAAGCCCTTCCTCCTCTCTGTAGCTTATACTTGGTAACTAGGGCTGGTGGTAGCTTGGAATCCTTGGTCTTTCCTATTATATGTGTCTTAGGGTCCTTACCAGTCTTGGCCAGCCCAGTGATGCGGTCTATCAGGTCGACGTTCAAGTCGACCTTATTACCTAGCCAGAGGTAACCTCCATGTACACAAGAAAGTAGGATGTGCACCATGACATTAACCTCTGCACCTCATCAAAAATTTGGTATTCTCAACAAATTGAGCAAGCCTGAGCACTCAAGAATTTGGACATGTTCCATAGGAACATATTCATCTACACTTGTCCTTGGCTTCTTCTTAATCATAAGATACTGGTCTGGCCAAAACTGAGGATATGTCTTACCGTCTCCCAGGTTGTAATCTATAAATTTGACAATAGTGGCATATCCTAATAGATCTCCATATTCCTTTACTTGAGAATCAATTGGTGGTATGGGAACAAGAAACTTACCACTCTTGGGAATGTTTACCTCTAGTGCGCCTTCAACTCATGGCACAATGTAGTCTGGTGCACTATGAGCTTCTTCCTCCGGCTCCGGACTGGATTCTTCTATTATCTGAGATTGGCTCCTCATCCTTGGCAACTGTCTAGCCTATGATGTTCCTAATTTCACAACCTTGGGTAGCGTCGTCATAGCGGACACAAGGCCACCACGCTGGAACCTTTCCAAAATGTCTTCTATAGGTTCCTCCTCAGACAGAACCCACTCGGTGGAATACTCTGGATGGGCAATGGCTGCGAAATAGGGAAATCACAGCACTCTGTAACAAAATTAGCTCTGCACAGGGAAAACTTAACAACTTACTCTATAGCTCTCGGATCTTTGCAAAAGTAACTGTCCTGAATGAATGATCTCTGCTTTTATGCTGAAGGCGATGATCCCAGACGCAACGCTCATCTAGGATGAACCCTTCGGTGGTATTAATTGCATTGAAAAGACCACACTTGTCATCTCAATCCTCATTAAATGCTAAAATCTGATCAAAATTCCCTTGAAACCTATGTGCAGGCACCGGTCTCGTCGAAAATTTACTCAATCTGGAAAATTTATTATGCTATTGCCAAATCTACGGTAAGGTATACCGGTCATTTCTTCATTAACTTCCTTTCAGAAGGTGAATTGACTGGCCCTCTGTCTCTTTTCGAAAGTGTCTACGTGGCACGGGGAATCATCGCCTTACCACAATGTCAGACTGTATCACCTGTACAAAACAATTTAAGCGTTTTTTTTTTTTTTGCAAGCCGCTTATGACTTGTGCAAAATGAATCATCTTAGTGCGATTCCTTGTACTTAGAATACCTGTTGGTGTAGACTAATTCCCGGTGCGATGCCTCCTTTCAACTACACTGGACATCTGCACTCTTAAAGCGGTTCTGAGTTAGGGAGGAGAGGTGGAGTGGCTGCCACTATAGAGCTTAAGCCTACTGCCATTGATCAATGTGGGAAGAAGCTCCCCATTCAGTTTGATGAGTTGAATGGAACCTCCTTCTGTAACTTGTTGTATCTGATATGGCCCCAACCAATGCATCTCGAACTTCCCTGGAAACTTGATAAAATTACTGTCATAGAGGAGTACTAGGTCTCCAATCTGAAGAGTCTTACTCTTAATGTGTCTGTCATGCCAAGCCTTTTCTCATGCTTTCTACACTTTCTGATGGAATCCGGCGATGAACCTATCTTCCTCTAAGGGCAGCTGCGCTAGCATTTCATTCACCGTGTCTGTATCAGCCATCCCGGTGATCTGAACAATTCTTAAACTGGGAAGAATATACTCCATAGGCATAATAGCCTCCTGGCCATACACAAGGATGAAAGGTGTGTGTCCTGTAAGTTTCTTGCATGTAGTCCTATACGCCCATAATACAGCGTTAACTCTAAGGTCCCAATCATTCCTTTGGATGTTGCAGATCTTAGTAAGAGCATTCTCTAGAATCTTGTTAAAGGCCTCCACCTTACCATTAGCTTGTGGGTGGTAGCGAGTGCTCTTATGGTGCTGTATATGGAATTATTCCGTCAAGGCCTCAATGGTGTGGTTCAAGAAATGTGTGCCTTGATCACTCATCAAAATTATTGGGCATCCAAATCTATTGATGATGTTTTCAAAAATGAATTGTGCAACTGCAGCAGCATCACAATTTCTTACTGCTTTGGCCTCTGCCCACCTGGTGAGGTACTTTGTTCCAGTGATGATATATCTTGCACCAGTTCATTTTCCTGGTGGGTTGATAGGACCCATAAAGTCTATAGCCCACTTGTCAAATTCCCATAGCGTAATCTGTGGTCACAGCAGCATTTCATCTTGTCGTGAAGGTTTTCCTATCCTTTGGAAGATATCACAGCATCTGCAAAAGTCCTTAGTGTCTTTGTATAAAGTATGCCACCATAATCCTGCAGCTGGGATTTTCTGCGCAATTGGCTTTCCTGCGAAATGACCTCCTGTGATACCTAAATGTGCCTCTCTGATAATAGCCTTTTTTTCATGCGGCATAACACATCTATGCATGAATTTATCTGGACCTAACTTGTATAGTTGTCCTGCGATCAAGGGGAAGTCTGCTGCTTTAAGAACCAACTGCTTCTTTTGATGCTTAGTAAACTCAACAGGTGCTCATCTTGTGGTGAGAAAGTGAATGATATCAGCATAGTATTCATCTGTGATCTGGATAGAAAACAACTGCGCATCTGGCAAATTGTCCTCTAGATTACTTGGATCTTCTCCTGAGTCTATCCGCGACAGATGATCAGGTCCGGCATTCAATCTTCTTGGTTTCACAATGATTTCAAAATCATACTCCTAAAATAGGAGTAACCATCTGCAGATTCTTCCCCCTAACACTGGCTTATTGACTAGATACTTCAACGCGGAATGGTCAGTAAACATCTTGAACGAGGCACCCAACAGGTAGTGCCTGAACTTCTGTAGAGCGTACACCATAGCTAAGCCTTCTCTTTCTGTCGTGGTGTAGTTCTTTTGTGCCGTAGATAGCTTTCTACTGGAGTATGCGATAGGATGATCGATACCCCCTTCTCCTGGTTGCGTTAAAAAAATCCCTAGTGCGATGCCAGATGCATCCACATGTACATGAAATGGCTTAGTCCAGTCTGGAAAGACTAGGATGGGTGCTATAACCATCTTCTCTTTAAGTGTGTCTAGACTTTGCTGGAATTCCTCATTCCATAGGAATTTGACGTCTTTTTTTAACAGTTTTTCCATCGGTGCTGTAATCTGTGCATATCCCTTGATGAATTTTCTGTAGTATTCAGTATGACCAAGTACTGTCCTCAATTGCTTGACTGAGTTGGGTGCTGGAAGGTTTACAATGATGGCAATCTTTGCAAGATCTACCATCAAGCCTTGTCTGTAAACAATGTGACCCAACAAAATACCAAATGGCGCACAGAATATACATTTCTTCAAGTTCAGAGAAATCTGGTACTGCCTACATTTCTCTAACATCAGTCTTAAATCTCCTATGTGCTTGTCAACTAATCCAAATACAGTTCAATCATCAAAATAAACCTCTAGGAATTTATGGATGTATTCTTTAAATACAACAACTACTACTCTAGAAAAGATAGCTAGTGCATTCTTAAGACCAAAGGGCATTACCGTATACTGGAATGAGCCCCATTCTGTTGCAAAAGTGGTCTTATGTCGATCTTCTGTGTGGATTCTAATCTGGTGATAGCCTGAAAAGCCATCAGTGAAGGAGTAGACCTCTTGTCCTCCCACATTGTCTAACACTTCATCAGTGAAAGGTGTTGGAAATGGATCATGAAGCGATGCATCGTTGAGTTTATGCAAGTCGACATAGATCCTGATGTCTCCTTTGGTTTTATTTTCTTGCACGACCATGGAACTAACCCATTCGCTCTCTTCTATGGGCTCAATGATGCCTACTTCTAGCATCTTATCGATCTCATCCTTAACTTTTTCTTAAAGCGCGGATTTAATCTGTATGGACGCTGCTTGACTGGTCTGGCATCCTCTTTCAATGGTATCCTCATTACTCCTAGGTCTCCAACTATTCCCTTCATCTCTGTGAACTTGGTGGGGAATAGATCTTGATAGTCATGTAGCAAGTCTGCAATCTATCCTACTGTTTCATCGTCCCAATAGTCTCCAATAGAGGCAGACTTTGGTTTTGTGTTTGTGCCAATATTGATCTTTTTAATTTTTATGGGGTCTATGATTGCTGGAATCTGTAGCTTCGGTCCATCAACATCGCGAGTCCCTTCTGACTCTGGAATTTTGATGTTGCGAGGATCCTCATCCTCATCCTCTTGTTTGGATGAAAATTTATAGCACTCATGCGCATCTTCTAACTGGATGGCCCACTTAGGTTGAGTATGTACCGATAGGGTACAGTCCTCAAAGATCTTAATCTTTATTACATCTAGGGCCTGATCAACACTTGGATACTCAGATTCAAAAGTGAATGTGAGTATAAAGTTGTCTATCCTAAGTGGCCATGTAGTCATTCCCTTGCGCAATTCAGTCCCTGTGTACGAGTTCCTTGGAACTGTGTCCAAAGTGTGAATGAATCGGTGAACCCATTCATCCTCGGGAATGTCCGACCAATTCTGTTCACAAGTTTGAATATGTGACCTGGGGTCACTTTCTCCTGTGTATTTCTGCTGGATATACTCCCTGTCAGTAGAGAATATGATCGCCATCAATCTCTTAAGATCATCCCATGATGCGATATTCTCTTTATGTGCATACCACCATCTTGCGGGTGTGGCGTGTACTACAAGGTCCATAGCTGCAATCCTATGCTCGTGAGGAACTTGTTGTTCAAACTACAGGAGAAAGTCCTGGATATCTGTTAGACCATGAAATGATGGTCTCATTAGTCTCTGCACCAATCCATCGCAGTGACTTAGTCATAAATGCACATCTGCGCGCTGAGACTTCATAAAGTCTGTTCTACCAGTTTTCCAGACCAACATCCGAATCCGATGCTCATGAGCTGTCGCATCGCCAACTAATGTTCCCTTCTGCAGTTGGATTGATGTAGTCACTCTGGTTCATAGTCATTTGATAGAGACTCTCCATGTTACATACCTCTTCCTCTGCTCGGATAGGTTCAATGTATCTAGGACCTTGAAGAGGATCCAACGGTGCGATGACCCGGATCTGTGCATCCTCAAAGGTCATTTGTCTTCTCTTTAGGTCAATAACGGCCATGTTACCGATCACCCAATCAATGCCTAATAATGCTGGATATGGTCTACTTTCGCCAATGATTTTTATAACTTCAAAGTTCGCAGATATGCGAACTCCATCAATGTCAACTAGCACCTGCGGTAATCGACCTAGTGGTGATACCCGCTGCTGATTAGCTAATCTCAGATGGATAGGCTACCTGAATAACTTAGGGCTACCCATCTGTTTCCATGTCTGCTTAGTCAGAACATTTACCTATGATCCTAGATCTAGGATCACCTCATCCATTTCAAATTCTCCAACTTGTGCTGTGAGTCGCATCTCTCTTCCTGTTCTGGTATGTCCCATAATACTATGAACAGCACGCTGCGCACTGATCACAAAAGAAGATGGTGGACATTGATCTATGATGCGCTGAATTTCTCTGATAGCTTTCTCATTTCTCATGAGATTTAAACAACTCGGTAGGAAGGATTGTACACTTCTTGTCGACTCGTCCTCGTCGCATCTTCCCGATGTGGTAGCCTGCAATATCTGTACAGGACTAATTTCACAAGGTGTTTGATGCGGTACGCCCCTAGACGGTAGTACCTGCGATCCTGATTGCATAGGGTCATCAAAGAAAGTCTTAGCTTCCTGAAATGTCTGTTTATTCTTCTGTAGGTCAAGTGGTGTTGATTTTCTAGGAGCTTTGCGCACCCACTCCAAACCTGTGTTCTTTTCAGTATCCTGTGATGTCCCACTGGTGGAAGCATCGTTGCGAGTCACAACGTTGACTCTTGGTTTTGGTTCTTCCTGCTCAGCAGCAATAAGCTGGATGTTCTGGTGTACTGCTGGCTTAGGTTCTCTGATCTTAGCTATCAAGGTAGGACATTCTTCTATAGCATGATCGTAAGATTTGCAATAGTTACATGTGGTAGTGGGGATTTGACAGTCCCTAGCATAATGTCCTACAACTCCACAGTTGTAACAAGTGACTGGTCCACGGCGATGACCAAAGCCTTCTCCACAGCCAAAGCCTCCTCCATGGCCTCATCCTCTGAATCCTCCTACATGGCCAACATGAGCCGGATCATGCTATGGTCCTGCTACTGGACCCTGTGTCGCTGATTGGACTCTGTACAAGTCATGTTTTTTGTCTACCATGAGATCGTAGGCTCTACAATTATGTTCATCGTGTCCCACTAACTTACAGAAGACACAGTATAAGTTCTTAGGTGTCTGTATGTACTTCTGAAGTAGAGGGCATTGTTGAGGTGGATGTCCTCTCGTTTTGCATAGTTCACACCCCGGCCCGTGGGTCTGTGGTAAGGGGTTAGGAGCCCCACTTGCTAGATATTCTACAAAAACTAGACATTTGTCTTTAGTATGGCCTTGTGCTTTACACTTTGTGCACCATATTTCTTATGCAATCTCTTTTCCTTTTCTAATCTCATGCATCTGTAACGTGAGATTTGCTAACTGGTTTTGCAGGTTTGTCATACCTATACTAGCCTCAGCTAGAGGTGAAGCCTCTAGTTTCATTTCCATCTCCAACGCGTCATCCTGCGTCTGGAGTTTTTCCTGCATTAATGGCAGTCTGATGTAAGGGAGCAGCGTTGCAATAAACCATTCCTTATGCTGCTCTAGGGAAAACTCAAAGCTGACTTGGTCTATAAGGGATTTGAATTTCTGATCGAAGTCCCATACTGACTCTGTAGGTAGATGTTTAATGTATTTGAGCTCTGTAATGTACTGTGACTCAGACTTAGGTTTCTTAAACTCTTTGATCATGGCGGTCTTGACCTGTACAAGTGTTCTGGGTATCGCTAAGGTATACTTCATATACCATGTTAAGGCTCGTTCCCTAAGTGTGGTGACCAACTGCACAAGTTTAATATCATCATCTTGGAGTCCTTTAATGGTCCACACGGCTTCACATAGAAACCAATGCTGCTCTGGGTCTTCTGCCCCTGTACCCTTAAAGGTAGGTAGCTTCATATCATCCCCCATTCTATTTTTGTGTGGTGGATGTTGGTTTGCTATGTTACTACCACTCGGCGGTGTAGGTGGAGGTGATGTAGCGGTAGTATGTACTATCTGCGAGCTACTAGATAGAGTTCCTACGGGATTGTTCTAAGTCCCAGTCTGTTTCTGTGGGGTATAAGGGTGGTAAGGGATACCCCCTTCTGTGCTTTCTGTGTTACTATGACTCTGTTGTCTAGTATTATTGGAACTGTTTTCAAGTATGGGAGATCTGAAATCTACTTTATATTTATTTCCACTACGTGTACGTCCAATGTCATCAAAATCACTCTCAAACTCTTGTGACATTACTTTCTTTACTTATTCATCTGAAACTAGACCCATTGTTCCTTTTTCATGTAATAGCATCTTAATGGACAAGTTTAAAGAGTTTATGTACTTACCGCGATACCCTTTGAAGAAGTACCACTCAGCCTCGCTAAAGCTTTTTCTCTGTTCAACTACAAACTTTGTTACGAAGCCTTCTAGAACACTCGCAAGCCAAAAGTCTACTGTCCTTGTAATGGGATTATCAAGGCTCTTCATGGTCTGAATCAGCTCTGGTGTCCAGACAATGTTTCTTTTCCTCTTGAATATATCCTTATCAATCAGCTTTGATAACCAGTCATAAAGCTCATTTCCATAGGTCGCAAAAAATATCATATGCAGGTCTGTAAAGATATGTTTTTGTAACCAGTCCTCTGTACTTAGTCTAGGAATCTTGTTCTCTTGTTCAGCAAACTCTTTCTCCTTAGACCCAACCCACTGGTTGAGTTCGTCTCTAGTAGGATGCCAACAGAACATCAGTGCTCAGTTTGTTCAAAACCGGCAACAGAACCATTTGTTGGTTTGCTAGGTAGACCCGGGTTTACTGTAATGTACCAACAACACACCTAGCTCACTAGCCCTTTTGGCGATAGACCACGGAGTGGCTTGAAGTCTCACTCGAAGTGATTCTAATGGGTTGGCCAAAGACTCAAGTGTCTTTGACCAGGTTCTGTAGCATCCTGGGGTCTCGAAGCTCTTCTTAGCCAGCGAGGTCTCTCTCCGTGATGCGCAGTTTCTCTTCCTCGTGGGTTCTGACAGGGGAGGGACTCCTATAGCATCACAATGACTTGGACAATGCTCACCTCTCCCTTCCTCTTAACCCATGATATGCAGTATCTCACACCGTAGCTCCTCTGACGGTGCGATATCACCTACTGTCAATGCGATATCTTCTATAGTATGGTCCAATGTGACCCTCAAGGTCCAAAGCTATCTCGCTGGTTGGAATGACTTGGCTAACTTTCAACAAGATCTTAAACACTCTGACTTGAACTTCCACGGTTCAACACTCTCAACATCAACTATACCTAACTTGCTGAATAAGTATATTTGAAACACTTAATAGAATGACTTATTACTGTGTGAAACAAGTGCTGATAAACTCATATGCAGACAGTTGGTACATTTAAACTCACCTTTAACCTTCTATAATGCTGTAACTGAATGAGAACATACAAACATTTACTTAACTGACATGTAACATTCATGTAACAGATAACAGATATCACTGAGTAAAGCATAATCACATGAAACAGTCTCATAACACACTGATTTTACGTGGTTCACTTCCAAGGTTGAAGCTACGCCAATAGAACTGTGTTTATTATATCTTTGAGAGCTTACACAGTTCTGTTGCACCTCATATGCAGCTCGATATCTTCTGGGTAACTCCGCACTCACTACCTGGAGCCCTTCTCTCCTGGATCTCTTCTCTTCTCTATATTTCCTTCTTACGATATACTCTCTCTCTCTCTGTGTCAATCCCTACGGATTTTTACATACATACTCCTGGAATCGGCTACTGGTTACAGTAAGATAACTACAGACTGAATAACAGAACCAGAGCTCGACTCTATTATAATACAAAAATGATAGAGACACTCAGCTAGCTAACAATCTAACTGTCTACTATCTAAATGCCTAACTTCCTAACATTTTATGATACAAAATACATCCCTTTATAGGCAGCCCGAAGGTCTTGCCATTACAACACTGTGGGCCTGTCCCAACAGTAACCCAAAACCCTAACTAGTGACAGTCAGTGTATCTGTACTTGGAGTAGCTGCTTTCCATCACACCACTACTCTCTACAGTCTTCCATGCTTCCTGACGCTGACCATGGGTACTAGGCGCCGCTTCCCTTTTTCTGTCCTTCGTCTTCAATACCTCGGCCTCGTTGCTCCTTTTCCTTTATGAGGGTAGCTGAGCCCTCCTGTCTTCGCCGCTACCTTCAATGCAGTGGGTGAGCTCTCTCTTCTCGGCCACTGATCAGGTACTATCATCTTATTTGACTTCTCTGTCCCGATAGTCACAATTTTCGGCTCTGATATGCAGCTAGAAACATGCTATGGTGTCGTAGCTTTACCTTATCTCTTATATCTTCGCCAAAACTATCTATCCACCAAAATGGCAGCTTCTCCTGTAGCTGCGGGACCCTGCTCCAATAGCTCCCTTAAGATTTTCATTAGGCTTGGTATGATGAGACATCTTAAACTGAGAATCTCAAATGGAAATACAAAATATCTTAGATCTTACCAGGTCAAGATGTCGGATTTGAAACTTGAGCTGAAATCCTGCAGGGCTGGTTTAGGAGCAAATTAGGGTTTTGCTTTTCCAAAGTTCTGTCCAACCAAATGCCTTGAAATTTGTCCCTAGCTTCGATTTTGAGGGGGAGATCAATCTAGGCCTGGGCTCACTGAAAAATTCCTCTTCTGTGAAAAGCCCTAATTTCTCGTAGCAGTGTCGGGTCCAAAACTGAAAAACCTCAGAATTGGATTCTGCATCGACAAAAAGATGCTTCCTAAGGAGGAGAGTTATTCCACGTTACTTTTGCTTAAAATCTATGGAGGAAGATCCACAAACTAGGAATCCCTAGATCCCGCAGCTGCACAGTGTGTTGTTCTTAGGTTAGCTCTGATACCATGTTAGTTTTTCAACATTAAGCTAGCATTATTAGGATCTTTAACTAAGGGAATAACAAGTACAACAATCAAACACAAGAGACAATGAATACAGTGTTTTTCCTCAAGGAAACCATAAAGGAGAAAACCTTGCAACTTCCTCAGAGATAGAATCAACACCAAAATAGTAAAATCCCCAAAACAGTAAGTGATCTCCCGACAGTAGTAATCTTTTTCTTATCTAGCCCCAGTGTCTTTTCCTTCCTCAACTACGCGCTCCACTTGAGTGTGGATGAGTTGTGTGCTAAATAGAGAGTCTAGCTCTCTATTTATACTAATCTCGTCATGACTAAAACCCTACTAGGGATGACCTCTACTAGGAGAGTCTAAGAACCCTAGTGCCCCGGAACTGCAGGGACTTTGACCCTTAGAGAATCGGAGGGTTACCCACAATGACTTGACATGACTTGTTTACATTATTGATCCTCCTAATTGGAGCATTGAGGCATGACAACATGACTCAATTACATTATAGATACATCTCAGAATAAACATCGAGTTACAATACATAAGATACATAGATGAATACATTCCAAAGTTACAAATACATCAACAAAACATTATAATACAAGATAACCCTAAATTAATGTTGAATGACACATTACTAATGTGTTAGATATTAGGTCGTGTCAACATATACTGTTAGACACACTAAGCACATAGAGAGGGGGAGTGAATCTGTGTGTGCAGTCTTTATTACTTTTTCAATTTTAACAATCAACAACTAATTCATCAATGCATTATTCTACCATTTGGATAATCATGTCATAAACATGTATCACTTCATCATTTATAAATCATAGGCACTTGAATCATAAAGTCATAACACGAACCATAGCACAAGAGAACACAACACCATATGATTTTGTAATATTTTTGTATTTGTTTTGGAATAGCTACAACTATGAGGTAAAATCAACACCTACTGATACAAGGAGCACCTAGTCTTCATCCAGCACCCTGCATAGCTTTCTTAGACCCTGCTAAAAAGGGTTTGAGGTCATCATCTATTCGTCAATATTGATAACTGGAAGAAACATATTCTCTTACCCTCAATTACTTGTCATCATCTGCTTCCTTCTCTATATTCTACCTTCACTGGGTTCTTCTCATGCTTCTAGTATCTTCCCTGGATCATCTTTATGCTTCTAATCCTCAGCATCATAACCATTATTCAAACCTTTCACAGCTGTAGAATCACTAGAGGACTAACACAATTTAAATAGATGCCCATGTGATCAATATTCACTGTATAGTAGCATATATGTGTAATCATCATATCACTTTATCCTTAGCATATATGTGTAATAATCATATCACTGTATCACTACACTATATTGTCATCACCGTATCATTCTGTTCATAGTCACATCTTTACAAATGTCTTTTTCAACATCATCAATTTTTCCACTCAGTTTACTACTGATCAAGGACATACCCTACTGCTTTAAACATTGATCTTTAGTCTCTACTCATGTATTCAAGGCTCTATCTGTTCATGATGGCTCATAAAAGTATTCTCATGTCATTGATGTCTCGTCATGTGCACATAATCATCCATTGAACATATCACTGAGCATGATAAGCATATCACTGATCATATCAAAATCAACATATCTCTGAGCATATGTGTAAGCATCATCAAATGTAACTAGCACTTTGTATTACTGTATGTTGAGCATATCTCAGGACTCAAAACATATCACATCATATCATTGTATAGTCATCACTGTGTAGTATAAACATTGTCTAGCAACCATGTCATCATTACTGTGTAGTATACCTTCTAACTAAGCATGCACAACATTGCAATGTGTATACTATGTGAATTATGGAATTGGTTTACTTTGCAACCCTGAGATAGGAGATGGTCAACTTTTCAAGATTAGAACTGTCACCACTTGTCCTAGCATCAAGAGGGTTTAGACTGTCATAATGAAACTTGGACAACCTTCCTTCAAGCATTATGGATTGTCATCTTTATCATTATGGACTGTGATCCTTCAATCTTCAAACATAGGCTGACATAGCATTTAAAACACTATCAAAATTCAAAATATTTTGTACCTGTCACCTTCCTTGAGGAATTTTGGGACTGTCCAACAAGCAGCAAGAAGAAGTTTGGGACATTCATGTGTTTGAGGGCCCATCCAACCAGCAGAAAGAGCAAGTTTGGGACTGTTGAAATGATGCAAATTAGAACTATCATATGCCAGTGAAAAAGGCCCAAAACGAGTCCAAAATGGACTGTCACATAGTAGTAAAAAGATAAAAATTTAAACCCAAAAGAAAAGTTCTTCTCCTATGAAAATTTGGGACTGAGGTTGTCATGCCTCACCAATTAGGGCTGTCATCCTTTGACTATTTTGATTAAAAAAAAAGACTTCTATAAGGTCAATTCATGACTGGTTTTTGTCTTGGATAGCTCTTGCTCGAAATTCCCTCAGTGCACAAAACAAATCAGTCCACCGACACCCAAAAATCTCAGAAAAAAAAAACCAAAAATCAGGGTTGTAATTCCTGTCCTACTGCGGCTGCTACAGTGATCCAAATTTCAGTAAAGCTGCCTCAGACCGAAAATCCTCAAATCTCCCACAAATTTCACACACCAAAACTAAAAACTCGATAGGGTATTTATAGTGGTTTTCCAAAAAAAATACCGACCCGACATATCTCAATTAAATTTTTTAATTTAAAAATACTTTAGAAAATTTCATGGAGCTGGCTTGCATGGGGTTTAAAAAAAAATTAATTTATTTTTTTATTGTTTCATTTATTAAGGGGTTTACCTTCCTTACTTCAAGGATTTGGAATAATCCTTCATTAATTCCCTTAATACCTGAAGGTGCTAAACATCGTCTTTACTTTGAAATGGGCTTCTTCCTTATTGCAATTAGTTCTTTATGCATCTAGGGCCAAGTCAAAATACCAAGAGGAGATTACCAAGGAAACGATAAATTCTTCAAAGACAAAATCATTATTATTGTGGCTTCATAGACTTCAAGCGGTTCTACATCATCATGTTCAAGGTCTCCATATCAAAAACATATCCAAGGGCTCCACTATATCTTCATCACCACAAGAATACCAAAAACCCCAAAGATAAGGGTAATAACCCCACATGACTCCACAATATTGTGGAATATCAAGTCATGCTTCCAATTACAAGTGAGGGCTTCTTCAATACATCAAAGGTTCCATACATCATTGTCAAGGTCCTCCATTTTGTCATAGGGTTGCATCAAGCCACTAGCGCTTTTAATGGCATGTCATGTGCAAGGTGCCATCATGGGATTCAAGCATGTCACCAAATGGTACCATGTACCCTTGTCAACTTCATCATCAATCGAATATGTGTCTTGACTCTTGACCACATTAATAGGCACCAAGGTCTTCACAAAGGTTCTATGACATGTCAAATACCATACAAGGTCATCATCAACTCCAAGGGCTTCATCAAAGGAGCTTCAAGGACCACATATCATCTAGCTATGGCATTATGAAGGTTGTACCATCAAATTCAAGAACTAGCTAGTGTGGATCCAAGGACATCTTCAGGGGTTATTCATCCACCTTGACAACACCAAGATACCTCCAGGGGTCAAGATATCACCTGTGGGGATGCTAGGTTTTCTTTTGGGGTATCATGACACCATCATATCATGGATGACCACATAATGGATTAGTGATGCTTCTCTAACACATCTAGGGTTTGTCCAACATCCATCAAGGATTTAGGACCATCTCCAAGGTCTTCAACATGATAAACAGAGTCTTCAAAATCTTCAGCAAGGTGGTGGCATCAAGATTCAGCCTTGTGGGTACAAGGACCTTGTCAACTAGGTACAAGGTGCTTCAAGGCACAAACCCACTCTGTAAGTGGTCCAAGGCACTATAGGTGGGACTTGGTGGCATCAATGACATCTTGTGGGGCCATTTCAAGTCCATCTTGGCATCACTGACAATTTCATCAACAATATCCCCCTTTGTCATTGATGACAACAACTCATGCCCCACTATGAGCATGCTCCCCTTTTTTCTTCATCTCTCTGTTTTTCTTCATCTCTCCCACTTTGGCATCAATGGAAAAGGGTTTCCACATACCCATGTCTGAAATCTTTGATTATTGCTCACTGCTCCCCCTGTTAATATGCACAATTCTAGGAACTATCTGTATGCCTGGAGTAATCATCCTTTCTTCTTTGAGTTCATCCTCCAGCATCATGAACTCTAGGTGTGCTAAGGTTTTTGAGGGAAATTACACTAGGATTTCCATATGGCAGCCATCCTCCCTGCTCTAATCAACCTCCCCTATTTGCAATTGCTCGGTCTTCATCATCCATACTTGCTTCTTGGCATCTGTGCTTTGAGCATTTGTTCCTTCATTTGCATTGGATTTTCTTGATGAGCTGTATAGGTAACTTCTCAACGGTTGTTTTTATGTACCCCAACAATATTAATCTTTGTTCCTGAGGCCAATGCAGCTATAACACCTCATCGTATGAAAATATGTAGCAATGTGATCAACATTGTTTCATGTCCAACACTTAACTGAGTTGTTGGAACTTCCAACATTTCTTTGATCAGCTTCATTTCTCCATGCCATAGAGTGTTCCTAAATGTAGGAATTTTTCTTCTGATCTTCAAATCTTCTTGCTGATGTATATGAAGGACTTGTTCTTGGTTGACTTCTTTGACTTACACATTTTTGGGCTTTATGGCCAAACCCACTGCAAGTGTAGCATCTGAATGTGTGACATGTGGAAACGACATGTTCTACTTCATTACATGTCCAACATCTAATTGAGTCATTGGGGATTCCAACCCTTCTTCTTCCATATAATATACAATCCATATCCTTATGACCAAAGTTAGAACAAAAATAACAATAGCCATTGAAACCACTTTCATACCTGGGTCTTGGAGTTGTTTCTTTTATGATATTTCTTTGAGGGATAGAGCTAACTCCTTGTTTCATATTTGAACTTCCAAAGTCCTTGTTGTCATGTGTAGGTGTATGGGGAGCATCTTTGAACATTGATGTACCTACTTCTAGAGTCTTCATAGACCAAGTGTCATCTTCAGATTTTTCTTTGTTCTTCTTGTAACCAAGACCAATTTTGTCAAATGGAGATCTTTGGAAATCCAAGATCTTGTCTAGGACAATTGAACCATCCTAGAACTTGACTAAGGCTTAATTCTTCTTACCTTTCTTCCTGAGACCAACTACGTCCATTTCCAACTTTTGGATTGTCTTCTCCTTTTCTTCCATTTGACTCTTCAGTATTTCTTCTATCCTCTTGGCTTCTTCCAGCTAAGTCTTTAGATTATGACTGACCTCTCTAATTTCTTCAAGCTCTTGAGTAGGCTTTTCTGTTTCTTCATTTTGACTGATCAATTCAGTCTTTAGTTTTTCAACTTCAACATCCTTGTCCTTCATTCGATCTTGCAATTATTTGTCCCTTTTTTGAGCTTCACAAGAAACACTTTCATTGTCATGGTCTTCTATTGATATTCATTCAAGAAGTCCAAGATTTTCTTTTTGAATTTCGTTAAGTCACTCTCGTTCATATTTACTCTGTTTAGGAACCAATTGGATCTGAGATTAATATTCAGCAGCGTGAGATGTATCTCATGTGCGGTCTTTGATAGCCCTTCATCATCATCTACAAGAACCTTCTCAATTTCATCATACAAACTATCATTACAATCAAAAGAGTCGATACCTTTACTAGAGTCATCTTCTTACTTGTCTTCCTCTTGATTGATCTCTTCTGGGGGCTTGTCTTTTGATTCCCGATTTGTGTTTTCGGGTTCTAGTCTTTCCTTCTGATACTCGCTTTCCATCTTGAACCATAGGTCTTTGGCTAAAGTGTACTCTCCTACACTTTCCTTCACAGATCTAGGAAGTCCATCCATAAGGAACTTCAAGGATGTGGTGTTGTCCTTATTTGCTTCCTTATGTGCAACTGATTTTCCTTTCTTGTTTGATGGAGCGGGTGGATTGATAACCATCTCCCAAACACCAAAATTCTTCAGATAAGCCTTCATTTTTCTCCTCCAACTAAAATAATTTGTCATATCAAGTATAGGCACGTTATTACTTGATGACTCTTTCTTTTCCTCCATTGTGTCTAAGGATCTCCTTCAAGCTTTCTAGGCTTGTGACGAAGGTCGGCTCTGATACCAATTGTTAGACACACCAGGAACACAGAGAGGGGGGGTGAATGTGTGTGTGCAATGTTTATTAATTTTTCAATTTTAATAATCAACAACTAATTCATCAATGCATTATTCTACCATTTGCATAATCATTTCATAAACATATATCACTTCATCATTTATAAATCATAAGCATTTGAATCATAAAGTCATAACAAGAACCATAGCACACGAGAACACAACACCATATGATTTTTTAATCTTTTTGTATTTGTTTTGGAACAGCTACAATTATGAGGTAAAATCAGCACCTATTGATACAAAGAGAACCTACTCTTCATCCAAGACCCTGCCTAGTTTTCTTAGAGCCTCCTAAGAAGGGTTTGAGGTATCCTAATCTCAAAATCAAGACAAGCTTGCTTTTACAATTACGACTCACTGTCTCAACATACTCATCACACACATATATCTTTGTCAAATGCACTCACTGCCACATCATATTTCTGTCCACGTCATCACTGTCATATTAAACATCACTACTACTAGTAATCTACAACTACAACACTCTTCTCCTCATCATATGTTCATCAATCTTGATAACTGGGAGAAATAGATTCTCTTACCCTTGATTACTTGTCTTCATCTAGTCCCTTCTCTATCTTCTACCTTTGCTAGGTTCTTCTCATGCTTCTAGCATCTTCCCTAGATCATCTTTATGGTTCTAATCCTCAGCATCATCTCCATTATTCAAACCTTTCACAGCTATAGAATCACTAGAGGACTAACAAAATTTGCATAGATGCCCATGTGATCAATATTCACTATATAGTAGCATATATGTGTAATCATCATATCACTATATGCTTAGCATATATGTGTAATCATCATATCACTGTATCACTACACTATATTGTCATCACCGTATCATTATGTTCATAGTCACATCTTCACAAATTTCTTTGTCAACATCATCAATCTTTCCACTCAATTTACTACTGATCAATGACATACCCTACTGCTTTAAACAATGATCTTTAGTCTCTACTCATGTCTTCAACGCCATGTCTATTCATGATGGCTCATGAAAGTCTGCTCATGTCATTGATGTCTCCTCATGTCCACAGAATCATCTAATGAACATATCACTGAGCATGCTAAGAATATCACTGATCATATCAAAATCAACATATCTCTATGCATATGTGTAAGCATCATAAAATGTAACTAGGACTTTGTATTACTGTATGTTGAGCATATGTTAGGACTCAAAACATATCACATCATATCATTGTATATTCATCATTGTGTAGTATAAACATTGTCTTGCAACTGTGTCATAATTACTGTGTAGTATACCTTCTAACTAAGCATGCAGAACATCACAATGTGTATACTATGTGAATTACTGACTTGGTTTACTTTCCAACCCTGACATAGGAGACGATTAATTTTTCAAGATTAGGGCTATCACCACTTGGCATAGCATCAAGAGGGTTCATATTGTCATAATGAAACTTCCTTCAAGCATTATGGACTGTTATCTTTAGCATTATGGACTGTGATCCTTCAATCTTCAAACATAGGCTGACATAGCATGTAAAACACTGTCAAAATTCAAAATATTTTGTACCTGTCACCTTCCTTGAGGAATTTTGGGACTGTCAAACAAGCAGCAAGAAGAAGTTCGGGACTGTCCAACTAGCAGAAAGAAGAAGTTTGGGACTATTGAAATGCTACAAATTAGGACTGTCATGTGCTAGTGAAAAAGTCCCAAAACGAGTCCAAAATGGACTGTCACATAGTAGTAAAAAGATAAAAATTTAAACCCAAAAGAAAAGTTCTTCTCCTGTGAAAATTTGAGACTGAGGATGTCATGCCTCACCAGTTAGGGTTGTCATCCTCTGACTGTTTTTCTGCAAAAAAAGAGACTTCTATAAGGTCAATTCAAGACTGTTTTTTGGCTTGGAAAACTCCAACCTGAAATTGCCTCAGTCCACAAAAAAAATCAGTCTACTGACACCCAAAAATATCAGAAAAAAAAAAACCAAAAAATCAAGACTGTAATTCATGCCCTATTGCGGCTGCTACACTAATCTAAATTTCACTAAAGCTGCCTCAAACAAAAAATCCTCAGAGCTCCCACAAATTTCACACACCAAAACTAAAAACTTGATAGGGTATAGTGGTTTCCCCCAAAATAAATACTGAGCTGACATATCTAAATTAAAATTTTTAATTTAAAAATATTTTAGAGAATTTCATGCAGCCGACTTGCATGGGGTTTACTAAAAAAATTAAATTTTAATTTATTTTTTTGTTGTTTCATTTATTAAGGGGTCAACCTTCCCTACTTCAATGATTTGTAATAATCCTTCATTACTTCCCTTAATACCTGAAGGTGCTAAATATCTTTTTTAGTTTGAAATGGGCTTCTTCCTTATTGCAATTAGTTCTTTATGCATCTAGGACCAAGTGAAAATACCAAGAGGAGATCACCAAGGAAACAATGACTTCTTCAAAGACAGCATCATTATTATTGTGGCTTCATAGAATTCAAGGGGTTCTACATCATCATGTTCAAGGTTTCCATATCAAAAACATATCCAAGGGCTGCACTATATCTTCATCACCACAATAATACCAATAACCCCAAATATAAGGGTAATAACCCCACATGACTCCACAAGATTGTGGGATATCAAGTCATGCTTCAAATTACAAGTGAGGGCTTCTTCAATACATCAAAGGTTCCATACATCATTGTCAAGGTCCTCCATTTTGTCATAGCGTTGCATCAACCCACTAGCACTTTTAATGGCATGTCCTGTGCAAGGTGCCATCATGGGATTCAAGCATGTCACCAAATGGTACCATGGACCCTTGTCAACTTCATCATCAATCCAATATGTGTCTTGAATCTTGACCACATTAATGGGCACAAAGGTCTTCACAAAGGTTCTATGAGACGTCAAAGACCATACAAGGTCATCATCAACTCCAAGGGATTCATGAAAGGAGCTTCAAGGACCACATATCATCTAGCTATGGCATTATTAACGTTGTGCCATCAAATTCATGAACCAGCAAGTGTGGATCCAAGGACATCTTCAATGGTTATTCATCCACCTCGACACACCAAGATACCTCCAAGGGTGAAGATATCACATGTGGGGATGTTAGGTCTTCGTCTGGGGTATCATGACATCATCATAGCATGAATGACCATAGAATGGGTCATTAATGCTTCTCTAACCCATCTAGGGGTTCTTCAACATCCATCAAGGCTTCGGGACCATCTCTAGGGTCTTCAACATATTCAGCAAGGTGGTGGCATCAAGATCCATCCTTGTGGGTACAAGGACCTTGTAATTTGGGTACAAGGTGCTTCAAGGCACAAACCCACTCTGTAAGGGGTCCAAGGCACTACAGGTGGGACTTGGTGGCATCAATGACATCCTATGGGGCTGCTGCAAGTCCATGTTGGAATCAATGACAATTTCATCAACATATACAAGACACTTTTGTGAGTCATGGATGAATTTGGTCAACCATGTTTGTATTTTTAGTTTAACCATAGTTAACCATGGTTGAATTTAGTGAACAATGTTTAAATTTAGTTAACTATGGTTGACTTTGGTTAACCGTGCTTGACTTTAGCTTTCCATAGTTAACCATAAACATGGTTAATTTTATTAAACCATGTGGCAATAATTCAAAGTGCAGCATGAAATTTTTTGTACATCAAATTTGACATTATTAATATGTCACATTTTAGGCATTGTTGAAATGTGCCATAACCCTTGGTCAATGTTGCAACGTGACATAATCCTTGGTGACATTTTAATGCAACATAAACCTTGACAAATATCATAATGTGACATAAGCCTTGATGAGCATTGAATAACACATTATTAATGTGTCGTATATTGTGTTGTACCGACAAATATAAAACACTTTAGTGAACCATGAATGAATTTGGTCAACCATGTTTGACGTTCTAGTTAATCATGGTTGAATTTAGTTAACCATGGTTGACTTTGGTTAACCATTCTTAACTATAGTTTGGCCATAGTTAATCCTGTTTGACTTGAGTGAACCACGTGGCCATAGTTCACAATGCAACATGAAATCTTTTGAACATCGAATGTCACATTATTAATGTAACACATCTTGGGAATTTTCCCAATGCATCGTAACCATTTATTAATGTCTAAATGTGACATAACCTTGACAAAAATCACAATAGAACGTAACCCTTGATAAACAAAACAATGCAACATAACCCTTTATGAGTTTTGAATGTTACATTATTAATGTCTTACATCTTTAGTTGTGTTGGCATATACGAGAAACTTTAGAAAACTACTTTTGACTTTGGTTAACCATGTATGAGTTTTTATTTAACCAAAGTTGACTTTAGTGAACCATGTTTGAATTCATTTAATGATCGTTGATCTTACTGAACCATGCTTGATTTTATTTTGAACATAGTTAACCATGGTTGACTTTAGTGAACAATGCGCCCATAGTTCACAATGTAACATGAAATTTTCTAGACATTGAATATCACATTATTAATGTGTCACATCGGGGGCATTATCGCATTGTGTCATAACCATTTATTAATATCACAATGCGACATAACAATTTATGAATGTTGCAATGCAACATAACACTTGATAAACATCACAATATGACATAACCCTTGATGAGCGTCGAATGACGCATTATTAATGTGTCACAGATTTGGTTCTATCGACTTATACCAAACACTTTAGCAGACCATTACTAACTTTGGTCACCCATTTTTTACTTTATACTTAACCATGGTTTACTTTAGTGAACCATGCTTGAATTTAGTTGACTTTGGTTGACTTTGGTTAACCATGCTTGAATTTATTTTTACCATAGTTAACCATGGTTTAATTTAGTGAACCACATGGGTATAGTTCACAATGCAATATGAAATTTTCTGAACATCAAATGTCACATTGTTAATGTGTCACATCTTGGGCATTGTCACAATGCATCATAAAGCTTGATTAATGTCACAATGCGACATAACCCTTGATGAATGTCACAATGCAATGAAACCCTTCATAAACATCACAATTCAACATAATCCCTAATTAGCTTCAAATTTCACATTATTAATGTGTCATATCTTGGGTTGTGTCAGCATATATTAGACCCTTTAGTGAACTACTTATGACTTTGTTCAATTATGTTTGAATTTTTAGTTTGATCATAGTCAACGATGGTTGAGTTCAGTGAGCCATGTTTGAATTTTGTTAACCATGGTTAGATTTGGTTAAAACCATGATTTACTTTAGCTTGACCATAGTTAACCATGGTTGACTTTAGTGAACAACATGGCCATAGTTCATTAAATGTCATAAAGTGACATAGCCATGGAGGAATGTTTCAATCAAACATGACACTTGATGAATGCAATAATTTGACAAAACCCTTGCAAAACCTTCGAGGACCATTGAAAAGTTTAATTTTATATTTTGACATAAACATGGAGGAATCTCACAAGCCAACCTAAAACTTTATGAAAATTACAATGTGACAATTGAACATAGAACTTGATGTATGTCGTAATGTAACAAAACCCTTGCAAAACCTTCGAGAAACATTGAAAATTTGAATTTAATATTGATACATAAACATGGAGGAATTTCATAATCCAACATAAAACTTTATGAATGTCACAATGTGATAAAACCATTGCAAAATTTACAATTCCATATAAACCTATTCTAACATCATTAACTTTACATAAATCAATAATGTAGATGCAATAATGCAACATAAATGTTACAATGACATAACCATAGAGAAATGTTGCAATCAAACATGGCACTTGATGAACGCCACAATTTGAAAAAACTCTTACAAACCCTTTAAGGAACATTGAAAAGTTTAATTTTAGACTATGACATAAACATGGAGGAGTTTTGAAATCCAACCTAAAAATTTATGAACATTACAATGTGACTACCAAACATAGCACTTGATTAATGTCAGAATGTAACAAAACCTTTGCAAAACCTTCGAGGAATATTGAAAAGTTGAATTCTAGATTATGGCATAAACGTGAAGTAACGCCATAATCCAGCATAAGACTTTATGAAGGTCACATTGCGACAGAACCCTTGGAAAGCATTGCGATTCCATTGAACCCTTGTTGAACATCATTAAGTTGATATAAGTCAATAAATTAGATGCCATAATACAACATAAATGTCACAATGCAACAAAACCATGGAGCAATGTCACAATCAAACATGGCTCCTTTTTATATTTTAACAAAACGTGTATACATATTATGAACAACAATATTATGCAATACAATGCTTGATACCACAATTGGTAAATCAATGTATATAGATTATGAATAACAATATTATGTGATGCAATGCTTGATACCACAATTGTTAAATCAGTCCCTTAAAAGATTTTTTCATATACATAATTGAATCCACTCATGTATATTAATCTTGGATTAAAATTGGTCATGTATATGCATCTCCACAATTGAAGTTTATAAATGTTAGATGGGTTAAGCATCAATCTTTCCTAAATAAAATATTATTTAATTAATTATTATATTATAATTAATTAAAAATATATATATTTACGCCTAAGGTGTTACACAATGGAGATGGTAGTCTCATTAGATTCCTCGTTGCTCCGTCCAATTAAATTTCGACAACTGGCTTGTTTATTGGGCCAATAGGAGTTTGGCATGTGTCTTCTGTGTTAAGGTCGGTCTTGGTGATCAATTTATTATTTTTGGCACATGTATCTATTGACAGGGCCATGTTTTTAACCAATGTCCTTTACTGCAATTAAATTTAGTCATTCTGTGTTACGTCCATCCCTATGCATGAATGGATTGATGGGGTTATGTCCTTATAGTTTTTTTCATGCAGATTTGGTGATAGATTTGTTATTTTTGCCACATGTCTCGATTAACAGGGCCGTATTTTTTACCAGTGTCCTTTAGTGCATTTCAGTTCAGTACTTTATGTATTTAGAAACGCTATTCCACAATATCGATTCTGCAGCCTTGCCTCCACATTCTCGATTTCATAACTTCTAGTTCCGGAACTCTGTTTCTGCATTTTCATTTACGCAACATTTTTTCTGCAATTGCGTTTCCGCAAGACTGTTTCTGCAATATTTATTTCTACAAATATTTTTCTACATTTTTGGTTTCGCAACTCTATTTATTTTCTACCAGTATCCTTTCTTATAGTTCAGTTCAGTCCTTTATGACTTTATCAATGCAATTTTGCATTCTCGATTTCCTAACTTCTGTCCTGCATAATATATTTCCACAATACATCGTTCCGCACACTTGCTTCTACAACCTCACTATTTTTGGAATAGAATATTTGCGTAATTTATTTATCAGAACTCAGTTTCTGGATATTACCCTTCAACAAGCTCCTTTATGCAATCTCCCTTTTTGCAGGATTGTTTTCGCAATATATATTCTCGCAAATTTATTTCCACAATTTTGGTTCCATGTGTCTATTTTCACATTTTCCTTTACGCAATATTTTTCCGTAATCACAGATTGTGGATTTGCATTTCTTTGTTTTTAAAAATGGACTTTCATAAAGTTACTCCAGCAATCGTCCTTTCCACATTCAGATTGTAGATTGTGTGGTTGCTTCCCACTTGTTGTTTATGGTATTTTGCTGACACATGGCTTGCATGTTTTGACTACATTGTTATCTGTTTCAGTAAATGACCGGTCCTACACATGAATGGGTTCATGGTCTTATGTCATTTCCCTCCCTTGAAGGGACCTTTAAAGTGTTGACCTTGTCAAGTTTCCAAAGGTGAAACATTGAATTAATTAATGCTTCCTAGGAATTTTGATTATTTGAAACTATGGAGGGATGTAATTTCTAAATTCATGTTATTTGTAATTAGTTAATTATTATGAAAAATAATTAATGGTGGAAATGAGTTGTCAATGAAGGAGGGTGCATTAGGCAAGTTTGATATGATGGGAAAATGGAAACAATGCAAAAGAAGGAAAAAGAAACATGTCATAGAAAAGATAGAAACTATCCAAATTAGTTTCTAATTCAGTGCAAGGATGGAAAGAAAGGAAAGATTACCTTATGCACAAACTTGCTAATCACTCAAGGAAGGCGTAGTTTCTATTTTGGATTGAAGGATACACATATGGAAACATTTACTAAGAATCATACTTTCTATTTTGATCAAGGAGGTCGAATTTCCACTTTGGGTTAAGTTATACAAACAAGCAAACATCATTTGCATACCAATATTGCTAATCCCATCGAGGAGTGACACTCATGGCTTAGGAATGGGATTGGAAAGTGGGTTACTTGTTCAACAGGTGAAGAAATTGCTCAAAAAATCAGTCAAGGTCTACTTAAGGGAATTTCCAACTCCATTATTGAGTTTGTTTAATGTATGTTTTGTAATTGATTGAAGTCAAAGCTTCATTTCTAAGTGGTGATCCTCAGTATCTTAGGGGATGTGCCCCAAGTCCATTGTTACCCTTCTCCCCTCTTCCACCCACTTCATTGCAGGTTATATTGGAGCTATTGAGAATATATAATCCATTAATGGAGTGTAATTGCAGGTTCTAAATCCATTTCCATTTTAGTGCAGCACATTAGAGTGATTGGGACACTCCTCCATTCGAATCTCAGAGCTATCTTCAATATTTCCTCCTTTTACGAAAGATTGATGGCTCTATGCCATTAACTGAGGTTATTATAAGCCCCTAATATCAGTCTCCTAACAGTGCCAAAGTTTCTGTAATGTTCTAATAGTTTTCCATTACAATGTTTACCTCAAATTCTAGTTTTCTAGCCTTTTAATGAAGATTAAATTAATGAGTAAAGATATGGAACTCATTGTTAGGATATTTAGACACTTAGGAGTTAGTTAAGATCAAATTGTGTAATATATCTGTTAGGTAAAAGTGTGTTTCTTTAGTATGCATTAGTATGCATTTGTAAATATTCTAATCCGATGGTCACGATATGTTCTAGACATAGAGTGATCCGACGGTTCAACTTCTCTTAGATCATACCTACCATTGATCTGTGGCTTAACACTTGATTGGTCTATGATCTCTATTTAAAGAGCATAGAGGGTCCTTATTTAGTTGATCAATTATGAGAAGCTCATGTAACTTTCTTTCTTTTGCATAATAAATTTCTCCAAGTAGCTATTTGGCTAGGGCTGTGGACTGTTTCCCTCTCGAGGGTTTTAAACACGTGACAAACATTGGTGTATTGATCTGTGATTTGTTTGTGTCAAGTGGTTGTTCTTGGTGTTCAGTCCTTTGGGAGTACCTTGTGTACCCTAACATGGTATCAGAGCTTTTATGAAGAGCCGCCTTCGGTTTTGATCAAGATTTGGAACCGGTGTTGCCGAAACTTTGAAAGGGTTTCTAGTTCTGGTTTTTTTGTGCATTTGTGGCCTGTGGGAGCTATTCCATTGAATTTGGACCACCGTTTCCATTGGGAAATAGTTTTCGTTTCACCGAAAACTGTTTCCGTTTTCTCCAGAAACAACCATTTCGGCAAATCTGAAGGTATAATGTTACAGTGATGGATTTGTTTTATTTTTTTTATAAATCTCTCATATTTTATCAGTTTATTATTAGATATTTTATTTTTTAGTCTCGGACTATTTTTTTCCCTGACTACGTATGATCTTTGCCGTGCACCTTGTGTTGGGGCCTGGAAATTCGTAGGCGACAACAGTAAGGGATTCTCTCCAATCAACGTTCCCAACTAGCCCGTTGAATGTTTGGTTTAGGGAATACGTCCAGTTTTACGGTCCGGCTACCGTAGGTCAAAGTAACAAGAAGGGTTTACTGGTTGCGGCCCGGTCCACCGGAAATTTGTATTTTTGACTTAAAAATGAAATGCAAGTATCTAACTAATCATGCATGATGGGGAAGGATGCAAAGAGCATTCACAATGTGATGCGCAGGTTCTTACCTCTCGTCTTAGGCTCGCTATGCATCTGAATCATGCATGCAAGAATGAGATAAAATGACTACCTATCTATATGCCTACCTACCTATCTATCTATCCTATCCCCGGGAAGCCAATTTGTAATTAATATGTATGATTAATGTGGATGTGCACACATAATTAAAAGCAATTACAGATAGCTGACATTAACTTTTACACGCATGAACAATGAAAGATATTTCACAACCAGATAGCTAATTGTTTATGAGAAGCATACATTACTCATGGTGGTTATTTCATAAAATAAATATGACATCATTAAACATAGACATAGGTCGTAAAGTTAGAACGATCTCACGATTCATGGATACAATGCTGAAAAACAAAGTAGTTCATCTTTCAAATCTCCATGGCAAAACATTTGAAATCCCACCAATCTTCTTTCAACAGGAAAACTGTAATATTTTATTGCAAAAGGAAGTAGTTCTTCTTACAATAACCTTCCAGTCTTACTGGGGAAAAAAGCCATTTTTGCTTCTACGCTTCCTACTTTTATACAAAAGGTCAAAATGGTTGGGCTGCCCAAAGTGACCTTTGGGCTTCCCAACCTTTGGCTTTCCCAACGCTTCATTTCTCAAAACTTTTACAAAATATTAAATTAATAAAAAGTTGACCGGTCGTCTATAAGGAGGGTGCTGCTTGGTTTTCAAAGAATTTTTTCCACGCTACTGCTTCAGCAGCGAGGCCTTCAAAAGCGCACGGCTCTAGGAACTGGATGTTAATTTCAAACTTGTCAACTTGGTTCCTGATGGCCTTGATCCTTGCTGGGCTCAACCGAAGCTGGTCTTCTAGAATCTATATACTAATGGCTGCATGGCCCACCTCGTTCTTCATTACTATGGCATCAATGGATCGAATCTGCTGCGTCCTAGCCTCTGCATCTTGATGCCTTTTCTGCCATATGTCCACCAAAGTCTCATGATCCGGGAACACTTCAAACCTAAGCTCAGCCTCTGTCTGGTAGTGGTTGCATGCATTAAGGAACCTTTTAAAATATTCTTAGCATGCTACCTGTGTCCTTCGGACAGCCTTCTTAAAATCTTCAGCAGTGCTGATGGCAAACTCTACTAGGCTGTGATCTCTCCTGAGGGTTTGATGATGTTTGCCTGGTAGTTCTCTTGGAATCTTGGCATCATATTCTGGTCTTGCCATTTTGGCATTCAAGACCTCAAGAACATCTTGGGACCTGTCTACGAAATCGGAGGAAGTTTCTATGATCTCCTCTAACCTGCTGTCCATCTGAAGAACTTTGCATCTTTCTTCTTCCAGAGCAGTCTGCAACTGCATCATTTTAGCCTTTTGCGCTAGGATATATTCTTTAAATGGCTGCAGATTGAATTGATGTTCCTTTGCTGTCTCCAGTTCAGCAGTTAGAGAAGCCAGCTGCTCTTTCAGTTCTTTGGTGTATTCAGTATTGGACTCATAGATGATACTCTGCTATGCCTCTAGGTCCTCCACCTTTTCCCTCAATTGTTCCCTCTCATTATTCAGATCTTGAACTTCCTGTTGCGCATTTTCTAGAGCCTCTTGTGCTGGTCCCTTGGCTTGTATCTCCACCTGAAGGACATGGATTTCACCCTTTGTGGATTCTATTTCCCTTAGCACGTGTTCATACTTCCTCTTAAGTCTGCTACCCTCTCCTCTTTCTTGTCTCAGTGTGTCTTTTAGCTGAGCAGTGGTATTGTTAGCTAACTCTAATTCAATCATCACCTTGTTTATGTTATCAGCGGAGGCATCAATCAGTGCAGCCCCAGCTCTTATCGTGAGCATAGGATCTTTGTCTGTCCCTAGCATGACTATTGTATCTGTGACATATTCCCTGATAGATCTTTCGCCTCCACCTTCTTTTCCGTCCTCCTCATTATTCTTTTAGTGGTCCTATCATAATATACAGTACTGAAATCAGGGACTTCTTCCCCCTTCTTCTGGACGAAAGGCACTATTTGGAGCATAGGGGTTACAGGAGTGCTAGGAGTAGGTACTTGAAGGATTTACACCTTAGGGTTTTCCTCTTCCTGACTCTGCCCTGTTGGTGTTTCAGAGGCTGACTGTTGTGTTAACTTTATCTTTTCAGCCTCCTGCCCTTGGAGCTCTTCATTTATTTTTCTCTGTGCTTCTTTGGCTGCTTGCCTAGCTGCCTCTACTGTTTCTCTGGCTGCTTCTTTTGCTAGTTCAGCTGCTTCCTGGGCAGCTTTCCTTTTCTCTTCTTCTCCCTTCTGCAGCCACTTTGCAGCCTCATTTTCCAGCTTCTGAGCTTCCTCCCTTATCCTTTTGGCTCCTTCTTCAGCTCTGGCTTGTTCAGCTTTGGGCTGCTCTGCCCCTTTTCCACCTTTGGTGGGGTTCTTTGGTTTGAATCTTTTGCTGAGTGCCGTCATGTTTGGAGCATTCCTGAAGACAGATTCTTCACTATCGAAATGATGGGTGTACTCAAAAAACACCTTGTGCTTCTTACAGTGCTCAGCTACTTTACCATGAGTGTCATTTCTCCGGAAACGCATTTCCCCAAAATGGAACTTCCCTAGTTCCTCTATGAATTCGGCATCTTGTTTCACATTGGTGAATTTACAGCTACCCAGCTTGAATGGTAAAGGGGGATATGCAGTCTTCTTGTGCTGGAACAAGAAATTACCAATTCCGTCAATGAACACCTGCCTGACCACCTCTTTATGGATTATATAATTCGTTGCATACTTTGGCAGCAGATAAGGTGTCTTCGACCCTCCATACATTCTAAGATACATACCATTGTCTGTCAAGAAGTAATCTCCATGTTCCTCTATCACCTGCATAGCATCTTTCGACATGCAATTACATTCCTTCCGGAAGATAAGCGTGTATAGTGGCATAATGAAATGCCCACAGAACTCTCTGTAATAACTGTGGTACTGATGAGCCCACATCGGTTTGTAAGCTGCATATACAGGAATTCTTTCCCTATCCCAGACACACTTGAGCCCGGGGAAAGGCTGGTTGCATAGTATGCAGTCTACCAAAATTGAACTCATATAGAATTCAGATTTTTTTACAGGCTTCTCCTCCTCCCAAGGCTGCAGCTACGCAAGAAGAGAGACTAATTGATACTAGGCTGGCCCAGTTGAAGACCGTTCCCTCTGTTGCCACATGGAATATAAGGGGTATCGACTCAAATTTGAAAAGTATTCCATTAGCTCTACCAAAGATCCTATTTAGCATCAGAGCTATAAATCTGTAAGGAGCTCTTAAACTCACTGTATCATAATCCTCGGTTGTTCTGTGTCGATAGAGCTTTCCCGGCAAGATCATTCTCCTCAGGGTCTCCACCAAATCCATCTGGAGGTTATCCAGCCAATCATTAGATAGAAAGACTTGAGGTTCTGGCAGGTGGTAAGCCAACGCCACATATCCAGGGCTAAATGCAGCATAGCCTTGACCTTCGACATTTCCTATAAGCATTGTGTTGTTGTTTGTATGGGGCAGAATCCATCTCATTACATCAGAGCATGGGAACAACTCTGGTCTGGTAGCCACCTTCATGATGGCATATTTTTCTATGTTGGTATAAATGGGTTCTTGTTCGAGACCCATGTCTGGGACTTCCCTATGGGAAATCAGTCTGTATATCTCACCCCACTTATTCTTAGGCTCAACACCAGAGACACATTGGGTGTCCTCATATATATATTCTGTCTGTGTGACGACCTCTATTGCTGATTGTTCTTCGACCATAGGGGCCTTCTTTTTCTGCCTTTTGGACATTGTAAGTTATTCCTTCCATGTATAACATTATGACATTAAGCAATTCGAATTTGTGAACATTGTGCAGCAGTTTATTCTTTCTCAAGTGTATCATGACTGTAATGAAATTAAGACATAAGCCCTTCAGGCTGAAGAATTGAACTAGTATACAATACTGTGCAATGTGCTGTTATCCTATCTTAATATGCAAGCAAGAAAAGAAATCAACACATGTATGCACAACCCATCCATGTCCTGACTATCAAAACTACCAGCACGAAAAAGACTCAGTCCACTACCGCAATCTAATGAGCAATGTCCTTCTGCTATATGATACTAAAACTTGATCAATCATAATTTTTCTGACATTAAATCTACATTATTTCACAGTATGCCACTTTTTCCACGATAACAACTCATAAAGCACAAGTATGAATCTTAAACGCAAGGTGCAAAAGTATCTTTCTCAATATCAAACATTTCGATGACATGGCTTTATTAAGGGTAAAAACTACAATAGCCTATGCTGCTCGTGGGAAGATAGTTACATCAGTGCAGCTATATACTGCGGGCATCAACAACAATTTCTTGGTATACGACGCTCTCATCAAAACCGCTATACACGCCACCTCCAAAATGCAAACACTACAGCGTCACAGCCCTCATAGCAACCTAGGGTTTCAGACAGCCAAAGACGATGGACTGCGTGGGACGGCGAGAGCAGAAACTGGGGTTTGAAACCGGGTAAACGAGAAAAACACCAGCGGGGGGGAAACATATGACCACCAGAAAACCATCGTAAAACTTCTTTGGGCCTCATCATCGTAAGGGGGACGGTAGGTGCAGGCGGCGTAAAGTCCGCCTACGCCGCGCCTTCATACACTGCGCGTGGGGCGAAAAAGAACAGGCCGAGGTCAACAATGATTAAAAATGTGAGTCTTAAAGAAAACACCCCCCTTCCCAAAACGCAAATAGTTAACCTAACGGAAAATCTCAATACCCGGGTGCAAAACGCCGAGCGGGCAAGGAAAACGACTACGGCAAATCAAAACGGCGGTGAAACCTTGTACGTATGTAAAATGGGGTTTTCCTAAAACATCTAACCATAACATAAAAAATCTTGAAAGGAGCAAAGCATGGAGAGAATGGCCTACCTGGTAACGACGTGAAACTGATGGGGCGAGGACGGTTGAGCTTCCAACTGACACCTGGACGCAAACACCGGTACGATAGTCCATGGGGGTAGAGGAATCGACAGCGCAGAGAGGAAAACGATAGCTCAGAACAAAATAAAATAATACCATATTCCAAACCACCCCTCGTATATATAACAAGGTCGCACGTGTGACAGGTCGTATCGGGTGGGGAACGAAAGTGAATAGGGCGGTGAGAATCCCATACCCTCCGCAACAGCGGACAGTTACCATCCTCAACTCATCCGTTAGCGGTGAATAAATGCGTGAAAAATAACGATGATCGGGCGTCAGCGGGGACTGAGATTGAAGGCCAGCAACTTGGACTCCTCCGCAACGGCAGGCGATGCATAACAAAACAACGTTCGTAACTCACATCGGCCACCCGGAGGATCTACATCGGAAAACCAAAACTCGAACATGCCCGCAACGGTGGAGGGAACAGAAGTTAACGAGCTCCGATACACACGGATCGGCGAGAAAATGAAACCTCAGAACCCCGCATGGTCCGCAACGTCGGAGACCAAACAATAACCTGTCCGCAACGTCAGCCAAGGAGATATTCATCCCCTTTCGACGCAGAACAAAAGTCCACCCGCAACGGTGAAGAATCGAAAGCCACCCGCAACGGTTAGAGAACCGGAAATCACCCGCAACGGCGGGAGACGAAATTGGATCAACTCCCGATTCAGCAAGGCTTTGAAGGTATCCAAAAAACAATGATGAGATTGATTATAGATGGGATTATTTAAGCATTAAAGGAGAAAAACAGCTTGATTGATAGCAATTCAAAGTGCTGTAAAACATTCCAAAAATCCATAGACCAAAACCAAGAAGAAAAGCCACCTAAATCAAAGTAGAGGAGGGTCCTAAATTTTTTTTAGAATTTTGGGAAAATGTTGCAGTTGCAACAATTGGCGACTATCTGGTGAACCCCAGATCTCTGAATTAACTCTCTTTCCCAGCTTAAGACTGTCTGAATAAAATCGATATCTTCTAGATGTCTGTATTCCTACGCAAGCCAACTTCTGCATTAAATTACTTAGAAGAAGCCCATCTTTTCGGGAAAAGGTAACATCAGCAGTATTTCAGGTCTGAATAACTCTTTTGAGGCCAAATGGATGAGGTTTATTTTACTTTCCCTTGGGAAACTACAGCTTAGACACCACAGGATTGTGACAGAGAGTAACAACATTATCCTTTTGTTCCTCATTCCTATGCCAATTTGCACTTTTGTGCCTTCTGAACTTTAGTTCTTTTGATATGAGTCTGCCTGTAGGCCTTTCTTACTGAATTTTAATTCAGGATCCTCTATCCCATAGTGTCCTTTTGTGTGAATGATACATTTCATACTTCAATTCACGGACGGAGAGGATCTTATGGCCATTTGGTACTTTATGCTTTTTCGAGCTTCGCTTTGAGATGTCTTGCTTCTTTTAGGAGTTTTGACTCTTAATATCTTTCAGCCTTTTCTTGTAATTTATGGCATGGGATCATTTATATATAATAAATTGTTCCACTCTGCTTCCTTTCCGTGGGTCTTTTGCTGTCACTCCTTTAGGTATTCAAGATGTGAAATAGATGGAGCCTCGAAATAGTACTTCATACCTTTTCCACTTCTGAGTTATTTACAGGGGTTAAGTGAGATTTCAATAAATGCATGCCAGTTAGGAATACAGTTACTAGAAGATATTCTATGCTTTGAAGCACAGCCTTTCACTCAAGATTTTAGTTAACAAAGAACCTTGATGTTTCCATTGCAACCAAGAGCTTGCCTCTTTATTCAAAATCAAAAGGAAAACTATCAAAGCTATAAAGAAAACAGTAGCAAAGCAAGTAATCAAAAGAAATAAAACATCAAAGCACTAAAATAAGAAAACAACATAAGCAACAAAGCAATTTATTTATGCACAAAAGAAAACAAAAAATTTTCCCATTCCTGAAAAATTATAAAATTAAAAAACTAAGGAATGAGCTGGATTTAGACATGGATTGCCTAACCATGGTCCAACTGTGCTGTTATTGAAATGGAACCCATATCTAAGATTTTGCAGTCATTTCTTTCAGCCTGGGGGAGTTGAAGAAGCTCAGGCTGAGTGCCTGTCATAGGACTAGCCCCTTTTGAGGTATGATGCTCTAGATTAAGCTCAGTGAGATAGTTTCCCAGGATAGAATCAGCAGACTCATTGCCTTCTCCTAACTTAGTGACAGTATACTTCATATATGGTTCTCTCAGAATTTTTATATGACTTGGGGTACCCTTGAGAGGAAACCATAGATGAGACCAATCTGAAGCAAAATAACCTTTCAGCCTGGCAGCCCAATCTCGGTTGAGAATGAGCCCATATCCCCTTGGTATATCAGCCACCATAATGTCAATAAATTGGCATATTTTGTTGTTTGCAGCCAAACGAATGAGGACATTCTTCATTTCACCCACCACCTTGACTCCTGTGCGATCTAATTGCGTTACTTCACGAGGTGTGGACTCTAGCTGTCCATTAATCCTTTTACAAATCTCAAGGGGCATCACATTTACTGCTGCTCCAGAGCCTACTAAGCAATTATGCACATTGTAATTCATCATCTCTAGAGTCAAGAGAAAAGGAGGGGTGTCAAGATTTTCTTTCCAACCTCGTTCTTGGTATTCTTCTCCTAGTTGGTTTTGAATAGGTATATCCTTTGCTAGCTCTTGAGTTTCATTAGAGTTTTCCCCACTGACCCCTATCTTTTCCTCTACAGGATCGACAGTCTCAGTGGTTGGTTCTGTCCTCTGGTTGAGGGTATTGTTCTGATGCGCTTTGCCCTCGTCCAGTTTCTTAACATTCTCCTGCAAACTGTTAACCTTAGAAATCATTGTATTGTCTTGGCTTGTGAAAACTTTGTCCTTTCTAGTTATGGATGTGAATTCAGATTTAGGAGTGTCATCTTCAATGTTAAACAGTGAAATACCATTCCATGACAACATAGTATCATCCTCTGGTTTGCTTATGATCTGTTTCTCCTTTTCTTCCTCACCACTGTCCTTAGTCAATTCTGGGTCCAACAACTTATTCATCACCAATGTCATTGAATGTAACCATTGAGGACACTTCTTCTCAGAATGAGGTTGTTGATGAAAGGTACAGAAATTATCCCCTCCTATTTCTGTTATGTTTATTGACGCCAAATTAGGACGTGGGACTTGCCATTGGTTGTTATCTTCCCTTTTTGGATAGTGTGGCTTATTGGTTTTCTGAATGTCCCTCTCCTTTTCCAGATCTACAATTCGGTTGGAAATTTTCTAAAGCACTTTCATCATCTCATGATAATCATGTGGTTGATTTTATCTAGATTTAAACATCAGTGAGCTTCTTCTTACAATGGTCTTCTCTTCACATGAATTAGGGTAATCCTCTATACTCTCACTTTCTGCCTCTACTCTTTTGGCCTCCTCATAAGTTTCCACCAAAGTAGGCTTGAATTTCATTTTGGCAAACATGGATAGCTCATGACCTAGGGCTAAGGTATAATACTGAATTAAAACTTTGTCTAAAGGTCTGTCCCTAGCAGAATTTTTTTTTAAGTACAGTGAAAATCTCTGAGTGAAACTATGTACCTTTTCATTCTTCTCTTTTCTTAACAAACCAAGCCCTTTTATCAACAAGGCATGTGTCTTCTGAGTTGTGTATTTACTTCTGAAAATTCTTTCAAATGTGTCCCAGTTAGGAATGGAGTTTGCGGGTAGAACAAAATACCAAGATGCTGTTGCTCCTTTCAAAGTATGAGGGAACAATCTGCAGACTACATCTTCATACTCCCCAGCCCTTAGCCCTTCTAATGCTAGGTAAAAGCTTTGGAGGTGGTCCTCTACAGCAATCCCTTCCTCAGGGTCAAACTTAGGCAAGAGCTTGTCAAAGGCTTGAGGTAAATTATGCAAAGGAGGTGTTAAGTTCAGAGGTGACCTAGCTCTCCATGCCGGCAGAGGGTTGGGTTGATTACCAGCCATGAGCAAAGGTAAACAGATAAGCCACTAGGAAAAACAATCATTCAAGGATAGCACTGGAAACTGCGAACACTTGGGTTAGGTTGAAATATTCAAACATCTGCTGGTAGGATGGTTTCGGGAAATTAAGTTCCAAGGCCAGCCTTTTACTGGCGGCCCTCCTTCTAGCGCCAAAACTGTTGGGGCCTAGAAATTCACAGGTGACAACAGTAAGGGATTCTCCCCAATCAATGTTCCCAACTAGCCCGTTGACTGTTTGGTATAGGGAATCCGTCCAGTTTTACGGTCCGGCTATCGTAGGTCAAAGTAACAACAAGGGTTTACCGGTTGCGACCCGGTCCACCGGAAATTTGTATTTTTGACTTAAAAATGAAATGCAAGTATCTAACTAATCATGCAGGATGGCGAAGGATGCAAAGAGCATTCACAATGTGATGCGCAGGTTCTTACCTCTCGTTTTAGGCTCGCTATGCATCTGAATCACGCATGCAGGAATGAGATAAAATGACTACCTATCTATATGCCTACCTACCTATCTATCTATCCTATCCCCGGGAAGCCAATTTGTAATTAATATGTATGAGAAATGTGGATGTGCACACATAATTAAAAGCAATTACATATAGCTGACATTAACTTTTACACGCATGAACAATGAAAGATATTTCACAACCAGATAGCTAATTGTTTATGACAAGCATACATTACTCATGGTGGTTATTTCATAAAATAAATCGAACATCATTAAACAAAGACATAGGTCGTAAAGTTAGAACGATCTCACGATTCATGGATACAATGCTGAAAAACAAAGTAGTTCATCTTTCAACTCTCCATGGTAAAACATTTGAAATCCCACCGATCTTCTTTCAACAGGCAAACTGTAATATTTTATTGCAAAAGGAAGTAGTTCTTCTTACAATAACCTTCCAGTCTTACTGGGGAAAAAAGCCATTTTTGCTTCTACGCTTCCTACTTTTATACAAAAGGTCAAAATGGTTGGGCTGCCCAAAGTGACCTTTGGGCTTCCCAACCTTTGGCTTTCCCAACGCTTCATTTCTCAAAATTTTTACAAAATATTAAATTAATAAAAGGTTGACCGGTCCTCTATGAGGAGGGTGCTGCTTGGTTTTCAAAGAATTTTTTCCACGCTGCTACTTCAGCAGCGAGGCCTTCAAAAGTGCACGGCTCTAGGAACTGGATGTTAAATTCAAACTTGTCAACTTGGTTCCTGATGGCCTTGATCCTTGCTGGGCTCAACCGAAGCTGGTCTTCTAGAATCTGTATACTAACGGCTGCATGGCCCACCTCATTCTTCAGTACTATGGCATCAATGGATGGAATCTGCTGCGTCCTGGCCTCTGCATCTTGATGCCTTTTCTTCCATATGTCCACCAAATTCTCATGATCCGGGAACTCTTAAAACCTAAGCTCAGCCTCTATCTGGAAGCGGTTGTATGCATTAAGGAACCTTTTAAAATATTCTGAGCATGCTACCTGTGTCCTTCGAACAACCTTCTTAAAATCTTCAGCAGTGCTGATGGAAAACTCTACTAGGCTGTGATCTCTCCTGACGGTTTGATGATCTTTGGCTGGTAATTCTCCTGGAATATCAGCATCATCTTCTGGTCTTGCCATTCTGGCGTTCAAGACCTCAAGAACATCTTGGGACCTGTTTACGAACTAGGAGGAAGTTTCTATGATCTCCCCTAACCTGCTGTCCATCTGAAGAACTTTGCATCTTTCTTCTTCCAGAGTAGTCTGCAGCTGCATCATTTTAGCCTTTTGAGCTAGGATATATTCTTTAAATGGCTACAGATCGACTTGTTGTTCCTTTGCTGTCTCTAGTTCAGCATTCAGAGAAGCCAGCTACACTTTTAGTTCTTTGGTGTATTCAGTATTGGACTCATAGATGATACTCTGCTGCACCTCTAGGTCCTCCACCTTTGCCCTCAATTGTTCCCTCTCATTCTTCAGATCTTGAACTTCCTGTTGTGCATTTTCTAGAGCCTCTTGTGCTGTTCCCTTGGCTTGTATCTCCACCTGAAGGACATGGATTTCACCCTTTGTGGATTCCATTTCCCTTAGCACATGTTCATACTTCCTCTTAAGTCTGCTACCCTCTCCTCTTTCTTGTCTCAGTGTGTCTTTTAGCTGAGCAATAGTCTTCTTAGCTGACTCTAATTCAATCATCACCTTGTTTATGTTATCAGCGGAGGCATCAATCAGTGCATCCCTGGCTCTTATCATGAGCATAGGATCTTTGTTTGTCCCTAGCATGACTGCTGTATCTGTGACCATCTTCCCTGATAGATCTTTCGCCTCCACCTTCTTTTCCGTCCTCCTCATTATTCTTTTAGTGGTCCTGTCATAATATACAGTACTAAAATCAGGGACTTCTTCCCCCTTCTTCTAGACGAAAGGCACTATTTGGAGCATAGGGGTTACAGGAGTGCTAGTAGTAGGTACTTGAAGGATTTGCACCTCAGGGTTTTCCTCTTCCTGAATCTGCCCTGTTGGTGTTTTAGAGGCTGACTATTGTGTTAACTTTATCTTTTCAGCCTCCTGCCCTTGGAGCTCTTCATTTAGTTTTCTCTGTGCTTCTTCGGCTACTTGATTAGCTGCCTCTTCTGTTTCTCTGGCTGCTTCTTTTGCTAGTTCAACTACTTCCTGGGCAGCTTTCCTTTTCTCTTCTTCTCCCTTCTGCAGCCACTCTACAGCCTCATTTTCCAGCCTCTGAGCTTCCTCCCTTATCCTTTTGGCTCCTTCTTCAGTTCTGGCTTGTTGAGCTTTGGCCTGCTCTGACCCTTTTCCACCTTTGGTGGGGTTCTTTGGTTTGAATCTTCTGCTGAGTTCCGTCATCTTTGGGGCATTCCTGAAGATAGATTCTTCACTATTGAAATGATGGGTGTACTCAAAAAACACCTTGTGCTTCTTACAGTGCTCAGCTACTTTACCATGAGTGTCATTTCTCTGGAAAGGCATTTCCCCAAAATGGAACTTCCTTATTTCCTCTATGAATTCGGCAGCTTGTTTCACATTGGTGAATTTACAGCTACCCAGCTTGAATGGTAAAGGGGGATATGTAGTCTTCTTGTGTTGGAACAAGAAATTACCAATTCCATCAATGAACACCTGCCTGACTGCCTCTTTATGGATTATATAATCCGTTGCATACTTTGGCAGCAGATAAGGTGTCTTCGACCCTCCATACATTCTAAGATACATACCATTGTCTGTCAAGAAGTAATCTCCATGTTCCTCTATCACCTGCATAGCATCTTCCGACATGCAATTACATTCCTTCCGGAAGATAAGCATGTATAGAGGCATAAGGAAATGCTCACAGACCTCTCTGTAATAACTGTGGTACTGATGAGCCCACATCGGTTTGTAAGCTGCATATAGAGGCATTCTTTCCCTATCCCAGACACACTTGAGCCCAGGGAAAGGCTGGTTGCATACTATGCAGTCTATCAAAATTGAACTCATATAGAATTCAGATTTTTTACGGGCTTCTCCTCCTCCCAAGGCTGCAGCTACGCAAGAAGAGAGACTACTTGATACTAGGCTAGCCCAGTTGAAGAACGTTCGCTCTGTCGCCACATGGAATATAAGGGGTATCTACTCAAATTTGAAAAGTATGCCATTAGCTCTACCAAAGATCCTATTTAGCATCAGAGCTATAAATCTGTAAGGAGCTCTTAAACTCACTGTATCATAGTCCTCGGTTGTTCTGTGTCGATAGAGCTTTCCCAGCAAGAGCATTCTCCTCAGGGTCTCCACCAAATCCATCCGGAGGTTATCCAGCCAATCATTAGATAGAAAGACTTGAGGTTCTGGCAGGTGGTAAGCCAACGCCACATATCCAGGGCTAAATGCAGCATAGCCCTCACCTTCGACATTTCCTATAAGCATTGTGTTGTTGTTTGTATGGGGCAGAATCCATCTCATTACATTAGAGCATGGGAACAACTCTGGTCTGGTAGCCACCTTCATGATGGCGGATTTTTCTATGTTGGCATAAATGGTTTCTTCTTCGAGACTCGTGTCTGGGACTTCCCTGCGGGAAATCAGTCTGTATATCTCACCCCACTTATACTCAGGCTCAACACCAGAGACACATTGGGTGTCCTCATATATATATTCTGTCTGTGTGACGACCTCTATTGCTGATTGTTCTTCGACCATAGGGGCCTTCTTTTTCTGCCTTTTGGACATTGTAAGTTCTTCCTGCCATGTATAACATTATGACATTAAGCAATTCGAATTTACGAACATTGTGCAGCAGTTTATTCTTTCTCAAGTGTATCATCACTGTAATGAAATTAAGACATAAGCCCCTTAGGCTGAAGAATTGAACTAGTATGCAATACTGTGCAATGTGCTATTATCCTATGTTAATATGCAAGAAAGAAAAGAAATCAACACATGTATGCACAACCCATCCATGTCCTGACTATCAAAAATACTAGCACGAAAAAGACTCAGTCCACTACTGCAATCTAATGAGCAATGTCCTTCTGTTGTATGATACTAAAACTTGATCAATCATAATTTTGCTGACATTAAATCTACATTATTTCACAGTATGCCACTTTTTCCACGATAACAACTCATAAAGCACAAGTATGAATATTAAACGCAAGGTGCAAATGTATCTTTCTCAATATCAAACATTTCGACGACATGGCTTTATCAACGGTAAAAACTGCAATAGCCTATGCTGCTCACGGGAAGATAGTTACATCAGTGTGGCTATATACTACGAGCATCAACAACACTTTCTTGGTATACGACGCTCTCATTGGAACCGCTGTACATGCCACCTCCAAAATGCAAACAGTACAGCGACACATCCCTCATAGCAACCTAGGGTTTCAGACAGCCAAAGAGGACGGACTGCGCAAGACGGCGAGAGCAGAAACTGGGGTTCGAAACCGGGTAAACGAGAAAAACACCAGCAGGGGGGAAACATATGACCACCAGGAAACCACCATAAAACTTCTTTGGGCCTCATCATCGTAAGGGGGACGCTAGGTGCAGGCGGCGTAACGGCCGGCCTGCACCGCGCCTTCATACACTGGGCGCGGGGTGAAAAAGAACAGGCCAAGGTCAACAATGATTAAAAATGTGAGTGTTAAAGAAAACGCCCCCCTTCCCAAAACACAAATAGTTAACCTAACGGCAAATCTCAATACGCGGGTGCAAAACACCAGGCGGGCAAGGAAAACGACTACGGTAAATCAAAATGGCGGTGAAACCTTGTACGTATGTAAAACGGGATTTTCCTAAAACATCTAACCGTACCATAAAAAATATTGAAAGGAACAAAGCATGGAGAGAATGGCCTACCTGGTAACGATGTGAAGCTGACGGGGTGAGGACAGTTGAGCTTCCAACTGACACCTGGACGCAAACACCAGTACGATAGTCCACGGGGGTAGAGGAATCGACAGGGCAGAGAGGAAAACAACAGCTCAAGCCAAAATAAAATAATACCATATTCCAAACCACCCCTTGTATATATAACAAGGTCGCACGTGTGACGGGTCGTATCAGGTGGGGAACGAAAGTGAATCGGGTGGCGAGAATCCCAGACCCTCCACAACGGTGCACAGTTACCATCTTCAACTCATTCGTTAGCGGTGAATAAACGCGTGAAAAATAATGATGATCGGGCGTCGGCGCGGACTGAGATCGGAGGCCAGCAACTTGGACTCCTCTGCAACGGCGGGCGATGCATAACAAAACAACATTTGTAACTCACATCGGCCACCCAGGGACTCTACATCGGAAAACTGAAACTCAAACACGCCCGCAATGACGGAGGGAACAGAAGTTAACGAGCTCTGATACACACGGATCGGCAAGAAAACGAAACCTCGGAACCCCGCATGGTCCGCAACGTCGGAGACCAAACAATAACCCGTCTGCAACATCGGCCAAGGAGATATTCATCCCCTTTCGACGCAGAACAAAAGTCCACCCGCAACGGTGAAGAATCGAAAGCCACCCGCAACGGTCAGAGAACCGGAAATCACCCGCAACGACGGGAGACGAAATTGGATCAACTCCTGATTCAACAAGGCTTTGAAGGTATCCAAAAAACAATGATGAGCTTGATTATAGATGGGATTATTTAAGCATTAAAGGAGAAAAACAACTCGATTGATAGCAATTCAAAGTGCTGTAAAACATTCCAAAAATCCATAGACCAAAACCGAGAAGAAAAACCACCTAAATCAAAGTAGAGGAGGGTCCTAATTTTTTTTTAGAATTTTGGGAAAATGTTGCAGCTGCAACACCTTGTGCGATCGCAGTGAATCAGAAACAGTAAGGGAAAGTTTTTTTTCTTGTCTTCTTGGCTACGTATGCTCTTTGCCGTGCACCTTGTGCGATGACGGCAAATCAGAAACAGCGAGAAAACTTGAAAACATAGACTTTTCGGGTAAGCTAACCAAGATCTAACCCCATTGTGTGGAAAAAGTTTTTTTGTTTTTGTTTTTCATTTTTTTTGTGATTTGCAGGAAAAGAAAGCAAGCATGGAAAATGAGAGAGAAGAGTTAAAAAAAAAAAATCCCTTCCTCTTTTCATAGTTTTACGTACCTTTTAAACTTAGCTCACTTGGTCCAAAGTTGCTTTCCACCTTGATAAGTCTTGAGTTCAAATCTTATCAAGCTACTTTTTAGTGCATGCAATTTCTATTTTCAAGTTACTTTATTGTAAAAGTGCATCTCACATTAATAAAATAAAATAAAAGTGAGTCACTTAAGTCTTTTAATTTATTGCCACACTATTTAAAAGTACATTATTGTAAAAGTGAACCTCACTTATTCTACAAAAGTGATTCACTTCAAAGAAACTTTATTGTAAAGTGATTGTCAAAGGTTGATCTTTGGAAGAGGGGGGTTCTTTTTTTTAGTTGGTCAAGTTAATATCTGCCACGTCACTATTGGGGACATCTTCAACATTTCCTTTGATCAAGCATAACTTCATCATCCATAATCAGTTTTAAGTGCCGTTTTTTTTAAAACCGCATATTTTTTCGAGCTCTTTGCATCCAAACAGTTAGTTTCTGTTTTTTCAGCTAGTATTTTACAGTATGGATGCCCCTTGTGATATTATATTTACAAGTTCTAACTATTTCTCATGGAAATCTCGTATGGAGGATGTTCTGCGAAGTAGGGGACTTTTCAGGATAACCTCAGGGAAAGAAACAGAACCTAGTGATGATGATAAAAAAATTAAATGAGCAAATAGATGTAATGAAGCTCGTGGATTGATTGGGATGTCAATCTCTATTGATCTGCGATTCCACATATCTGACATTGATGAACTTGATAAAGCTTGGGAAAAGTTGGAATATGTGTTTGGTAAACACAATGAAATTCGGGGTCATCAACTTGAGAATGAGTTGATTTGCTTGAATCCCAATGATTTTTCATGCATTCAAGACTATTTATCTAAGTATAAAACTCTTAGACTATTATGTGCAGAATGCAAGATTAAGAAAGAAGACAAACAATGTATTTATCATATTCTTTCCAAACTTGGACCTGCATATTCTATTTTTGTATCTACATTCTACTCCATGAAAGAATCCTTGCCAGCAGCTAGCTATCAAGAGCCTAGCCTTGAATCCTTTTGTGATTCCTTAATTAGAGAGCAAGATAAGCTCATTCATCTTGGAATAATTAACAATGCAAATACATCTGGGAAAGCCTTATTGTCCCAACAGAAAGAAAATTCCAAGCCTCCCAAGAAACATAATTCTCGCAATAATAAGCCAAACAACAAGGGTCCCAAACCCTCTCAGTCAGCTCCTCCTTTAAAAAATGACAAAGGATCCAAGCAAAAAGGAAAGAAGACTGAGTGTCATTGCAATTTTTGTGGGAAAGATAATCACGATGAATCTAAATGTTTTAAGAAGATGGCAGCCTTGGAAGCGGCAATGAAGAAGCACCACATCAGCCTAGATTCGTCTTTAGAATCTAACACTTATGGACATGCACTTTGTGCTTCTGGTTACTCTTATACTGCATCTTCTTCTTCTACTTCAAATGAATGGCTCATTGATTTTGGAGCATCTTATCATATGGCTAAGGATAAAGCCATCTTTTCCACTATGCATGAATGTAACACCAAACAAATAAATGTTGGTGATGATAGATCTCTAAGTGTTGTAGGATCTGGAACAGTTCCAGTAGAAAATGGTCATTTCAGTGATGTATTATGTGTTCCAAAAATTTCCTGTAATTTGTTATCAGTCTATCAAATTACTCATTCAGGTGAAGGTAAAACTGTGACGTTTACACCTCACCAAGTTGTAATCAAGGATTTTAAAAATCCTCAAAATATCCTTGCTACTAGAACTGTTGATGATATTACCAGGTTGTACAAATTTAACAACTTTGGGTCATCACCTTTTCCTTCAGTTTTTGTTGCTCATAGTGATAACTTGAGAAAACTTTGGCATGAGCGATTTGGTCACTTAAATTATCACTCATTGCAACAACTATGTAAAGAAAATATGGTGACTGGTCTTCTGCTGGTATCTTGCAAGGATGGTGATTGTTCCAGTTGTGTATTCGGAAAACATCATCGGGACAGTTTCGACAAACGTGCCTCTTGGCACGCCTAGGTTCCCTTGGAGCTTTGGCATAGTGACTTGTGTGGTCCTCTTCCATCTGCTTCCTTTTCTGGTTTCAAATATTTCTTAACTTTCATTGATGACTACTCCAGACGCACTTGGGTTTACTTCTTAAAACTTAAGAGCGAGGTATTTAACATGTTCTTAGCCTACAAGGCCCTTGTTGAAAAACAATTTGGTCATCAAATTATGAAGTTAAGATTTGACAATGGAGGAGAATATGTTAACAACAAGTTCACTACTTTTTGCACTGAACAAGGAATCCAACAACAGCACATTGTTCCATATACACCACAGCAAAATGGTGTAGCTGAACGAAAGAACTGCACTTTAAAATAAATGGCTAATTGTATGATCCAATCTAAGGGACTAAGTCTTCAATATTGGGCTGAGGCCATAAATTGTGCAAATTACATAGTTAATTGCACACCCACTAAAGTTTTACAAGGTATAACACCAAAAGAAGCATGGAGTAAAATTAAACCAGATGTAAGTCACTTTCGTGTGTTTAGTTGTGAAGCATGGGATCACATTCCAGATGAAAAACAGAAAGCATTGCAGCCTAAAAGTGAAAAGTGCATATTTGTTGGATAGTCTGAAGATGTAAAAGGTTATAGACTTCTTCAGCCACATTCTCATGATATAATCATTAGAAAAGATGTTAAATTTGATGAAAATCTCTTGGCTTGCGATCCTAACTTGGTGGGTGTGCCATCTTTGGCCTGCGAGCCTGATTCGGCGATTGTTCCTTCTTCTTCTTCTTTTTCCAGCTTCCTTGACAGGTTTCCAACTCTAGTTTCTGATGATGATAGTGAGGATAAAAATACACCTCTGCATGATCATGTTCCTCCAATTGCACCAGCACCAATACTTTCTCTATGGGTCCGTTCAACATGTGAAGCAGCTGGTGATCTTGTAGGTGATCCTAGAGATCAATGTCGAACGCATTCTCAGTTTCAGTGAGCCTCTTCTCTTTTGGCTCAAGTTTCCGTGAATCATGATCCAGAAACTTTTGTAGAAGCTTCAGGAAATCTAGATTGGGATGCAGCTATGGATGAAGAATATCGTTCCTTAATGGTGAACGATACTTGGGATCTTGTTCCACTTCCAAAAGGAAGAAAACTTGTCAGATGTAAATGGGTCTACAGACCTAAGTATGCATCAGATGGAAGTGTTGAAAGACTTAAGGCAAGGTTAGTTGCCAAAGGTTTTTCCCAAGTTGAAGGGATTGACTATAATGAAACCTATGCCCCTGTAGCAAAAATGAACTCCATCCGCCTTGTTCTTTCCCTTGCAGCCTTACATAACTGGGAAGTCCATCAAATGGATGTCAAGTCTGCCTTCTTACATGGTGATTTACATGAGGAAATTTACATGGAACAACCTCCTGGATATGTTCAGAATAACTCTAGCCTTGTCTCTTTCCTTAAGAAATCCTTATATGGATTTAAGCAAGCTCCTAGAGATTAGTATGCCAAAATGGATAGCTTTCTCCTTGACATTGGTTTTTTCTAGATGCCATTCTGACCCCAATGTCTATACCAAGAAAGTAGGAAACCATCTCATCATACTTGTTCTTTATGTTGATGATCTTATCCTTACTAGTAGTGACCCTAACCTTATAACCCATGTGAAATCTAGTCTTAAGCAAGATTTTGAAATGTCAGACTTAGGACATTTTCATTATTTTCTTGGTCTCCAAGTCTTGCAAACCAAAGAAGGAATCTTTCTTTCCTAGTCTAAGTATTCTTGTGACCTTCTTCGTCATTTCCACATGGAAGATTGTAAACCAGCCCCTTCTTCCTTCCAGTCTGGAGTCAAGCTTTCTACCACTTGTACTTACCCTGAAGTAGATGCCACCTTGTATCGTCAGCTTGTTGGTAGTCTTTTATACTTGACTCATTCCCGTCCTGACCTTTCCTTTTCCGTTGGTCGTGTTTCCCGTTATATGCAAACTCCTCATGAAAGTCACTGGAAAACAACAAAAATAATACTTTGATATATTCGAGGTACAATTCAGTTTGGGATTCATTATAGTACAAGGGGGAAACCTTTGTTGGTTGGTTTCACTGATTCAGATTGGGCCGGTGATCCTGATGATCGAAAGTCTACTGCAGGTTATGTTTTTAGTCTGGGATCTGGACCTGTCACTTGGGCTTGTAAGAAACAACAAGTTCTTGCTCTTTCTTTAGCAGAAGCAAAATATCGAACCACAGTTAATTCCAGTTAGGAAGCTTTATGGCTTCGCTAGATTCTTTTAGAGTTTGGATTCGAGCAACAGCAGCCTACTCCACTTTGGTGCGACAATCAAAGTGCCATCAAGCTTGCCAAAGATCCAGTTCTACATCAGTGCAACAAATAAATTGAGCTACACATGCAATTCATTAGAAATACTGTTCATGATCATGTTATTGAAGTGCCCTATTGTCCTATAGATGATCAAGTTGTAGACATCTTCACCAAGTCTCTTACAGAAGCGAAGTTTTCTAAACTTTGGTCTATGCTAGGAGTTCAGGAATGTGTCCTTAAGGGGGGATAATCTCTAATTCCTCCTTCCTTCTCCTAATAGTGTCACTTTTGTAAATCCTTCAATCCTATCCCAAGTTGTTCTTAAGGGGGGATGTTAGGATATTTAGACACTTAGGAGTTAGTTAAGATCAACTTGTGTAATATATCCGTTAGGTAAAAGTGTGTTTCTTTAGTATGCATGCAGGTGTGAGTTAGCCCCTTCTCCTAATCCTCAACAGATAGATTGCTTACCTGCCCCCGGATGCAGGTGTGAGTCACGCCAATGTGGACTTGGGGGAGAATGATGTGGCCCCTCCATCCCAAGATCAACCTATCACCAATTTTCAACCCAGTATTGGCCTTTAATGCCATGGGAAACATGGCCAATCCTTGGTTAAACAACTGGGGATGATGTAGTCTCATCATAGCTTAGGTGCCATTACTACTCTTCCTGGCAGCCTCACTTTGCACAAGTGCCATTCAATAGGGATGATGGTGACTGTTGGGGTATTCATGCTCTCCATTTCCACTCTGCTCTATCGAGTTTTACATACTCTCCAGGTTCTTGATGCTATCCACTATCGCTCTGTGTTCCAGGGTCACTCCCCTTTCTCCACGCTCCCTTGATTTGTCCCTCTGCTCCTCTGTGCCCATGTATCATTCTCCATTATCTGGGTTTTTCATCCCAGTGCCTAGATCAGGTTAGTATTCTCATTGCTTTGTTCATTTCCACCCCCCATCTATGCCTAGATGATAGAGAGGCACTTCCTGTAGAGGACATGGTTTTCATGCTTAGGAAGAAGGCCGAATACCTTTCTCTAATTAGGGCAGAAACAATAGCTTTGACCTGGAAATTCCATAGGAAGTGCAGCGAATTGTATTAGATTGGGAGGATAAATTTTCTTGGGCACTTGGTGCAGCTAGAAGAACATAGGAGTGCAGATAGAACTATTGGGTCTTCAAAAAATTTCTCATGCGCCTGGTCCTCAGATTCAACCTACTAGTTCCACCTCCCCCAACACATCCTGATCAACCCCCTTCAGCTTCTCAAGAGGTTGTACCACCTAGTCCTCATGTGGAAGTTCCACAAGCCCCTCCTTGACCCTCTGATACCCCATCCACCTCCATTGTTCCACCACCATGCTCCATCCTCCCTCCACATTACAGACCCTCCACCAGCCCTGCATGTAAGTTTATGTCCAACCCAATTGTCTAGAAGAAGACCTCTTTGTTGCCCATCGAAAATCCACCTGTAGGTTTTGGGAAGGAAGACAACAACTCAAGCGATGAAGAAATAGAAACATCTAGTGGCAGTTCGACGACATCATTAGAAGAGCCCGCACAACCAGCATCTCCAGGATACACATGTCCAATCAAGGAGGAACCATGGCCTGGGAAGAAACCATGACATGTGGTCATTATGGCTATGTGTCCATCTGTCTGCTTGCATGGTTTATGTTCAGGTTCTTTCTTGGCTACGTGTCGCACATTTTGTAATTGTTATGTTTTTCTTTGTTTATGCTCTGTTAACTGGATGGATTTTGCCTTATCCTCTAAGAACTATGGAGGTTTTTTGTCTTTGCTTAATTGGAAGGCATGTTTTCCCTTTGGGAGGGAGTGTTATTTTGGACTTGTTTTCCTTCCCGGAAGGAAGGCCCAACTATACTCTGATACTCTATATCTACTCCACTTGAGCAGGTCGGTCTATAACTATGCATGTATTACTATTTCTTCCTTTTTAATATAATAGATCTCAACTTACAAAAAAAAAAAAAGGATCACTTACCTACAATATGAAAATCCTCTTATCTCTTTGTTGATCCAAGCTCCATAATCTTCATATCTTCAGCTGTGAAACCCTGTAAAGCAAGTGGAAACAAGCAAACAGTACATGTGTATCTAAACATGAACTGATCTAAGCTAACAATTAAGGAAGAAAGCTCTAAACATTATTAACACAACAATGTTTATGGAAAGAGATTTGTATTAATGTAATAAAGGAGATACATAGAATTTAATAAAGGAGGAATGCCACAACCTAGCCTTAACACTGCAAATTTCCATCCAACAATCCAATCCAAAGCCTCCAAAACACGATAATAACCTCCCAAAGGATGATAGGGATCACCTAGAAATTCCACTAGCATAAGAGTACCATAGTCCTTCCTCCCTTAACAATGGAGAGAGGGCTTAATTTATAAGGCTAAAGGGATAAAGTAGGTTGAGGATTAGGAGGAGGAATCTAAGGTATCTTCTCCACATGTTAGGAACCGAATGCCACCTCACCTAGGTGATAGGGATAATCCTCCACCTCATACACTTTTGAGAAGGGTCTCAAAGCTCTATTTTTTTCCCTAAAACACCATCGATGCACCTTCCATGAAGGGAAAGAGCATTGTTTGTGCACCTAGAAGTAAGAGAGAGAGCGATGACACTGTCACACCTAGAATGAAGGAAGAAAGCACCATTGAAACATCTAGAGAGGGAAAAAGGAAGAAACAATCTCAATATCAATCAACTTTAGCAAAGATAACTTTAGGTATTAGGAATAGCGTTAACACATGGGTCAATAGGATGAGATTTTGGTGTAACAGAATGTCCCCCAAAGTGTGAAGTTAGAGGAATGCGATAGGTGAATGCTTTTTAAAGTGAAGAATCGAAGGCAAGGATGTTGGATGGAAGCTACTACAATACAACTGACTCAAATCTCATATGACTCATAACATGGCTGCTGACCATTACAATGCTGATCCATGGTAGTAGAGACCGACTGAACACAATCATGGCTACTAGACACAAGCGTAGATCCATGATGAGATGATAACAAAGCCATGACCAATACAAAATTAGATCTACTTATTATGAATAAAAAATCTCCATTGCAACCTAGGCAAAGATATCTGACAACCCAGGGTCTTCAAGCTGAACCCGCAATGATACAAATATACCCATGTGATTACAATTTCTTGATGTCGAACATGGTAGAAACCACTTGATTACCAATCAATGATGTAAACTGTTAACAAGAGTGAGGGAAATCACCATTAATGTCAATGATTCCAAAGGTATATCAGTACATATTATTGAATGTGAATAAAGGAATTGGAGTCAAACAATTGATGAGATATTTCAATCAAGAGCCAGTGATGTAAAATCATGTTGAAAGCGAGGTAACCTACCATTAAGGCATGTAGACCCAAGGTACTTGTCTTGGTTTCTAAGTCTAATTCCTGGATGAGGCGTTGAAGTTGAAATGAATAGAATCGTCGAAAGAGGGCCATGATGAATCCCCCATCCTCGACACGAAACAAGATCAAAGATGTTTTGGAGTAAACAGGACATCAGAGTGATGTATGATACTGACTCATATATGACCAACACTATAGAAGGTAAACTGACTGCAGATAGCGAAAAAATGACCAACGTTCTATTGAACATGGGCATGGCATGACTTGGAAGTATTGAGACGAGAATGATACCAATCCCCCAATGTGAGTGACAACGAGAGTATTCTTGGACAACTCAAAAGAAGTAAGAAGACTCATGGAATCAGCAGGACACAAAGACAAAATGAATACCCAAGTACTGAAATGTATATGTAAATGAGTGCCATGTTCAAAATTTACTATGTAATACCATAAAAAAATACAAACTCTTTCCTTAATTTCCCCATCACGAAGGATGAGTGCCTCTTTTCATTTTTACGAGTTCAAAGAGGGTAACAAACACTCCTTATAGCTCATCAAGCGATGATTCCATTCTCATATTTTTTATGAACCTGAGAAAGGAGGGGTTCATTCCCAAAAAAGGGTCCTTCATTGTTTGATTTAATGAGTCCAATGAAAGCAAACTCATTTGTCGTTTCATGTTTAGAGAGTCTGAAATGACTAAAAAGACTCCGGGATAGAATTTTTCGTAAATTTAGTCCCCGAGGCCCGAACAAGTATAAAATGATTCCTAGGAGAACTCTTCTAGTCATGATTGGCTGGAGTATACCATTTTTGTAATTAGTGCACCCTGGTCCAAAAAATTTGTAAACTATCACCAGGAAGATGACTCTTCAGGTCCTTTTATGACCATGAAGTAGACAAGGTCACTCGAAAATATTTTCACATTTTAAGAGTCCAAAAAGAGCTTAAAGAAGACTCCATTAAGATTCTTTTTTCATAAACCAATTTTAACGAGTCTGAAAAATAGTAAACTTATACTTGATACCTCTTCACTGATTTTTTAACGAGCACACCGAAGGTACAAAAGGCACTTAGAACGTCTTTAATATTTGAAACCAAAGCACAAAAAAGCAATAAAGTAAGCTCAAATTTTTTTTCATGTTTTAACTAGAGGACGAAAAATGAAAAGTAAGCTCAACACCATCTTATTTTTTTTAACAAGCTCGAAGAACAGCTGAAAGAATGCTTAGGGTATCTACTTCATTTTTTAACAAGCTTGACATAAAATAAGAACTATGCTCAAAATTACTCCCATTGACGAGTGATTTCCCAACATGATGTCCAGTGGTTGGTACTTTCCCCCAGTATAACTATCAAGTAGCTAAATCGAACATAAAGAGGTAGGGTACATGCCCCCCAATATTCGTTTCACCTTCTTTGCAGGAAGATGAAAGGAATGTTGAATTTTTGAGTCTTGACACAATGGAAGAATCCATTTCATTTTTTAACGAGCTTGACATGAGAAAGAAAATGTGTTCAATGTTAGTTTCATTTTTTAATGAGCTTGAAACCAAGAATAAACACTGCTCAAGGTAACCTGTTTCATTTTTACACAAGCTTGAAACATAAAATAACTATGCTTGAGGGGACCTGTTTCATTTTTACGCAATTTTGAAACAAAAAGTAACTATTCTTGAGGGGATCTGTTTCATTTTTACACAAGCTTGAAATAGAAAGTAACTATTCTTGAGGAGACCTATTTCATTTTTACACAAGTTTGAAATAGAAAGTAACTAAGCTTGAGGAGACCTGTTTCATGTTTACATAAGATTGAACTAGAAAGTAACTATGCTTGTGGACATCCATTTCATTTTTTAATGAGCTTGACACAGATTGGGAACTATGCTCACAACGTCTATTTCATTTTGTAATGAGCTTGACATAGAAAAGGAACTTTGCTCTCCAATAGGAAGTTCTAAGCCAATATGATGTCGAGAGGTTGGTGGGTTGCCCCCTTACAAAAGAAGCTAGGGAACTAACTCCAGTATGATGTCCAGTGGCTGGAGCCATGCCCCCTATTTTACCTATGATGGGAAAAATATAACTAGAAGCGAAGGGAACCACAAGAAAATGTGGAACATTTAGGGAAGTCTGATGACTAGGAGCCATACAATAATCGGGTTTAATGAAGGAAGGCTGATCAATGGCCACAATATTCCCATCATGGGGAAAATACATCACTCAAAAAAGTGTGGACACTACAACTTTCATGGCATAAATATAATCATGCCCAAGGAGCATATTGAAATCTAAGGGACCTTGGACTACCATAACATCGATACAGACAGGTTTTCCTTCCAAAGTAATAGGAAAATGAGGAAGGGATCCCTATTCAAGCACAGTGGGTCTTCAATTAAAATCTTGTATCTGATTGGTAGTTGGCATAAGCAAAGGAGAACCTATGGCTTTCCAAGCAGTAGAGGATATAATACTAACATAATCCCCTTCATCAATGATAGTGCAAAGAATGCTCGTAGAGGTAACTCGCACAACTATATTGAAAGGAACACTTGAATGAAGATGAGATTCTATTAGGTTACTCTAGTAAAAGGAAATAGCCTCACTACTTGGAGAGGGTTCTGTCAAAAGACAAAAAAATTCCTCTTGCAGAGAACAATTAGAACTAACTACGAAAACTTCATCTAGTTGATTTTCACTCTTGATTAGAAGAGAGGGACAAGACAAAGACTGTTTCGAAGGGACTGCTTCAGTATCAACACTCTCTGACGAAAGAGTGGGATCAGGTGGAGATAACATCAACCCAACCACTTTAACTTCACTCTCCAAAGGAAGAGTGGGATCAACCAAGGATGGACTTGGATCAATCACTTTAACTTTACTCTTTAAGGGAAGAGTGGGATCGACCAAGGTTGTAAATGGATCGACCACTTTCACTTCAATGTTCGATGAAAGAGTGGGATCGACAAAGGATGGACTTGGATCGACCACTTGATAAAGCAACAGAAGGTTAAGGGACAACTTATGATCACCGGTTGGAAGTCATTGCTAAGGAACAATAATATATTCCAACAAATTAGAAGCTTCATCCATGGGGGGGAAAAGGTAAGTACGATGCATATCCTTACATAGAAAGCGAGCATATCTGACCTTTCCTTTGCTACTCTTAACCAAAGAGTCTTTGATTGAAGGGGCATCATCAGCATGATGATCATAGACTGACGACATAATGTTTAGACCAGACTTCCAACACAAGGGAAAGACTGAGACAATCCTTGAGAAGGTGATCATCCTTGCAAAGTATATAAGGAAACTTAGCTTTACGCGAGCCAAAAACAGGTACATCAATAATCCCAGCATGATGATTAGTGGTTGGTAGGCTTCCAACATGACAATTAGAGGTTGGAGCTATGACCTTCTTCTTAGTGTTCTTATTCTTATCCTTCCTTTTTGTCTTCTTATTACTTTCCCTTTTACTAACATTAGAGTTTTCAACAGGTGAAGAGGAAGAAAGGGAAGTCGATTCAACATTTGACAAAGAAGGAGAAGGATTAACATTAGGTTGATGCTCATGCAGTAAAGGACTAGGATCTGACACAAAGAGTGCATTTGGTATGACAGGATTGGAGAATAACTATATAGGTAATCCTATAGTCAATCCGGGAAGGTTCAAAGTGGCCATGAAGGGAGGACCAACAACTCCACAAGGGAGAGAAACAAAAGACATACCCTGAAAAGGGTTCTTTTGACTGGTGGTCCCAAGAAAGTCTCCCATATTCAAACTATATAAGAATATCTGAAATACCACATAATATTAAACACTACTCAAGTCTAAAATCCAAAAGCAAACTGTGTGAATAGGACTGGATCAAAAGTCAGGATCCTCACAATATTATCAAGGCTGTGATGCCAAGTCAGCCAAAAGGTTAGCTTAGTTGGTCATAGCAATCCTAAGCAGGTCCCCCAATATACACTAGGTACAGGGGAGCTCAAATCCATAATGGTGATGTCTAATGCACAATTGTTCAAAAGGGGCCCTCCTATATACAATCGAGTACATGAAGTAACTTTCGATATACCTCAAGGGTACGTGAAATGTCGTTCGATATACTGATGGTACGTGGAGGAACCGCACAGACCCTAGATTGTAGTGCAAGAAATAACAAAAACTGCCATGCTTAATGACACCGAAACACGTCACCAACTTACACACAGTTACTAAATGATTTTAAACCTAAGCTAGCGTTAATTTTATCTTGAGCGGTTAAGTGGATGCATGATGTGTATATAGGAAATGTAAAAAGAATGCAAATCATAGCTACATGAAAATTCACATTTCTCTTTCGATGAAAGCTACCCAAGGTAGGGAAAGAGTTTTCTATTAAGGAAGACAAAAATCAGAGATGTAAGAAAACCAAGTTCTAGTCAAAGCCAAATATGAATATTTTAAATATCAACATCAAATACAATTCTTGAAAAGACGTATGAATTTTTTTTGGCTTTTCTTTTTATTTTTTTAATTTGCTTCTCTTTTGATTGAGTTTTCTCTTCAAACAAACATGAATATGAACAATAAAGAAAAGGATAAATCTCTTTTCATATCTACAAACAGAAAAAGAGAGAGTTTCTACCACACTCCATTCATTCATAAATCAAAAGGAATATGACAAGCACCCAAACAAATCCAAAAACTCAAGAATTGCTCCAAAACAACCAAAATGCAACCAAATGTTAGCTGGAATATTTCACCTTCTCCATATAGTAAAGTTTTCCACTGGTCTGAATGGTTCAGATCCAGAACAAATGAACGACAAAGGTTGAAGGCCCTCCTTGGACGCCATAGATACCTGGAATGTGATGCTTCGATAGTAACCCTATGTACCTGCAATCAGATTAAACACACAAACACATCAAAGCTGCCAAAATATAATCTACTGATCCATGTTAGTGACTAAGGAATCTAACAACATACATGTGAAATCAAACAACAACACTAATGTGGGACAGAAATCATCTTTGCATTAAGATAAAATGGAGAAGTTTACAACCAGTTAAGCCTTAGTGTTGACATGCATATCCATGAAACCAAACACTCTCATCCCCATAAGCTCCAACGTTTTCTCTCTATGCTCTCCAATGTCTTGGGCCAAGTAATCAATCCAACAACATAACAATACCTTAAGAGTTCTCCCCTCTCAACCATGGACATGAGCTTGTATTTATAAGGCTCAATGGATAGGGGTGGTTGAGAGATTTGTGGATGAGGTGGCCTCTAAAATCCTAGGATGAGGGATCTCGAGCTCAACTAACCCACAATGATATGGATAAGGGAGGACACGAGGCTCATGATCTAGAAGCCTCGAGAAACTTCTCTTTTTCCCATTTTACCTAGGGTATTGCATTTCTCCTTCAATGATAGAGTGGTTCAGGTAAGAAACACTTATGGACTAAAGGCCATAAGCAGTGGCACCGCTTATGGCATCTAACAAGGGATAGGTAGTGCGAGCAAGGTACTGCTCATGGATAAAGGGTAAATTGTGGTGCTGAGCATTTTTGTGAAAGATTGACAAATGGTATGAGTTTCAACTCCAAGTGTTGGGAATAAGGGAAAATAGGTATGTTAAGAGTCTTATCACATTATGGTGATATGATTTCGGTATAATAGAATGCCCCCCAAAGCAGGAGTCTTAGAGGGATACGATAAACAAAAGATTTGAGAGAACAAGTCATTGCTACGAGGTGAAAATGTCAGCTCGATCGGAGCATGTTGTCGACTAGGCATCTGTAGTACATCAGTATGTTGACTCATAGACACAAGTAACCAAATCATGGCTGCACAAGGCAGATCCATGAGAGGAATAAACAAGCATGACTACTAGAATACAACGTAGATCCATGTGATAGAGGACTCAAGCTTGGACATATCTACCAGACATACAATGTAGATATATGTCATATAGACACAAATTTGAGCATAGCCACGACCATACAAATGTGGATCCATGCTAGATATAAAAAACTCCATTGCAACCTGGGGAAAAGAAATGAGCACTTTAAACAAACACCCAGGGTCTTCGTCTCGTCTTCCATAAAGTGTGATTCTATCCATGTGATTACAATGATCTGAAGTCGAACATGGTAGAAACCACTTGATTACCGATCAATTATGTGAACCATTAACAAGTGCGAGGGAGATCACCATTGATGTCAATGATTCCCAAGGTACCCTAGTACAATCTACTGAATGTGAATAGATGTCCTGATGTTGAACACCCAGTCGATTTTATTGATCAAAGGTCAATGATGTGAACCCATGTCGAGAGTGAGAGAATCTATCATTAAGGCATACAGATCTCAAGGTACTAAATATTTTTTCTAAGAATATTTCTTGGATGATGAGTTGATGTTGATAGGAATAGTCTCGTCGAAGGAGGGCCATGATGAGTCCCACATCGACGACACGAAACTCAGAACATAGTTATGGAATGATGTGAATGTAGTAACCATAAGATAGACTCAAAAATATTGACACAAAAAATTGTGTAGACTACAGAGGTAAAAATTCTTCAAATTCCCCTTGAACATCAACCAACATGACAAAAAGACTTAGCAACATGACTGAACGGAAGAAATACACAGTCTAACAGTGGACAATGCATTCTTTTGAAAGAATCAAAGGAGTGACATGACTCATGAAAGTGGATCGTTGTGGAGATTAGCTGAATACCCAATTGATTGACATCATGTGCAGACAAGTGCCATGTTCAAAGGTAACAACAAACAACTACCATTATTTGAAAAATGATTCCCTTCACATTTCCCCCATCATGGTCGATGAGTGCCTCTTTTCAGTTTTATGAGTTCAAAGAGGGTAACAAACATTCGATATAGCTTGTCGGAAGACAATTCTAAACTTATATGTTTTACGAACCTGAGAGAGGAGGGGTTCGTTCCCAAAACAGGTCTCTCAATGTTTAATTTAACGAGTCCACTGAAAGAAAACTCAGTATCGTTCATGTTTAGAGACTCTGAATGATTATGAAAGAAAACTACAAAGGGGTCCTTTTTCATATGATTTATTCCCTAAGGCCCAAAAAAGTATAAAATCATACCTTAGGGAACTCTTCCAGTCATGATTGGCTGGAGTGTTCTTTTTTCGTAAATAGTCATATCCGAACTGAAAAAGAGATAACCTACCGCCGGATGGATGACTCTTCAAATACTTTAACAAGCGTGAAGAAGACAAGATCACTCGATGATCTTTTTGTATTTAGGGATCCTGAAAAGATTTTAAAGAGAACTCCATAAGGTTTCTTTACACAATGTCACTTTTTACGAGCCTGAAAAGAATCAGAAACAGACTCAACGATCTTTTTGTGATTAAGGAGCTTGGAAAGGAGGTGAAAATAAGACTACATGACACTTCTTTACACAATGTCAATTTTTTACGAACCTGGAAAGAAACTGAAATGGACTTAGACCTTTGATATTGGGTTTAAAGAGCGTGATCAAAGTGTCGTAATAAACGCTCATCGACCTTTTCCATTTTATGAAAGTGCAGAAAAGTCTTAAACAAAATTCCAAAGCTTCTTTCTATAGTTCTCTTATCCTACAATCGACTCAGAAACATGTGTTAAATGCATTTATAACTAGCATTGAGGGATTACGACAGATCAACATTGACTAAAACATGCTTTTATGTCAAAACTATAGGTTGTTAGACCCAAAAATGCCTATATAAGTCATGTAAATAGTAAAAAATCAAATCATTTCACTATTTACCCATAATAGAGAGCATTTGGAGCACTTTCTTAGCCAGATCTTCAGCAGCTGATACCGAGAGTTCCCACCATCCGTTTTGAGCACCATTAGTTGTAGGTAATAGCTAAAACCCTATTATTTCATTTCATAGTGTTTATTTTGAGTTTTGTTGGGGTTTTGGGCTCATATGGCAAGCCCTAAAACCTTAAAAGTGGGAACCACGCCTACCCCTTGCGAGATACGCAGTACCACCTGCGAACTGCACCTATAACATAGTTGACAGGCGGTGCCATTGCCTGTCTCCAATGGTGCATAGGCGGTGCTGGCCGTGGAGATTTTAAACTAATAGCATGAGAAAAAATAAGTCATTATTTTGATTTTTAATGATTAGGGATGATTCTAATGCATGCTATGATTGTTTTTGACAGGTCCTGGTTGCTCAAAACATGATGATATGGAAAGAAAGAACACACGATAATGATGATTCTTTTTCCAAGAGAAATGTGGGTTGTATTTTCACATTATGGGACTGTGGGCTCTTGAAGTTCTTCCGGACCCCAAGCATGGTGTCACACAAACAGTTACTAGAACACATACTGCGGATGTGGAATCCAGAGCAGCAGTACTTCGAGGTGGGGGGCCATATTCTTACAGTGGAAGTAGAGGACATCTACTTCTTGACTGGTCTCTCGAGACAGGGTGCCCCCATTTGACTGATAGGTTTCGTGGAGGAGATATTACCACTCGAGAGCTTATAGATCATCACTGTGTTCCAGGGATGAGGACATCGGGGAAGAAAATCCCCATCAGAGCAGTGACAGATGGGCCTCTATGGATCATCCTATTTACTATGCAAAGGGTGGCTGGGAGTCAGGGTGTGCACCAGGATTCTAGGGCACACATGTTGTATGCCATAAAGGCCATGGCACCCACGGTATTCAACTGGGTGGAAGCCATGCTTCCCATATTCAAAGATTAGTTGACTAAGTGTCGGTAGGGAGAGCTAAAGCAGTTTGGCTTTGGCTCCATTTTAGCCTGCTTCTTCTTCGAGCGGGTTCCACAGATGAGGCCTCGGGTGGTATTCTAGAGTTTGAGAGCGTGGGACCCCTATATGCTGAGGTGGGTCTAGGTCATGGCTCATACCGGAGTAGGTAGGGGGAGGGTGAAGTTCAATGACCCATTCTTCCGATGGCTCCGAGATCAGATCCTCATGATTGAGGATTATGCTTACACAAATATGGACTTCACCAAAGATCCAGACCTAGTGACTCCTACCTTGCAGACAGTTGAGAGACATCAATAAGAAGAAATAAACCCTAAAATGGATAAAAATTTTTTTATGTTAAGTGCTGAGACCTATATGTTCTCATGCAAATGTTGGAGTAGTGCGACTTGCAGGAGCTTCTCCGTTGGACAGGTGAGCTAGAGCCTGCTTTGTACCACATGGTGATGATATCACCAGGGAGCTAGAGGAAAACCTAGAGAGGTTGACCTTGGATATCCCATATGATTCCATTGATGACCTCCTGATGAGATATCAGAGATCCACAGTGGGAGTATTAGGTCGGTTCAGTAGGCTGCTACATAGAGTAGCTCGAGCAGTGATGTGCTATCATGAGCACCACTAGTGTATGAGATATGTACTGAAAGCTGACAGCTTCAGGATTTTGTATAGTGATTTTTCCTGAAATCCTACGTGCTTCAGATGAGGTCCCGGGACCTATTTTTTGTAAACTTTTTCGTATATATATATACACACTTTTACCTGGTGTTTATATGTCTCAAATGGTGAATGTATTTTGTATGAGTTTTATGTGTCTCTAAATGTTTATTTACAATGGACCATGTTTTATTTCAATGTCATGAATGGGAAATATGCCAATCTAGGATGTAATTAGCTAATGAGTCAGCAACTACATTATGTTCCCTAGGGATATGTGTATAAGTGATGGTTTCAAATGATATTTTTAGCAAACGTACTCTCCAAAAGAGGCGGAGGAGCACAAGGTTTATAATGGTGTAAACATGGTTTAAATGGAAAACCACAAGTTGTGAGTCCATCAAGACTACTAGATCACGAACATCTTGGGATGAAGCTTCAGTTATAAGACCGATGACTGATTCATACTTGGCGATGTTATTAGTAGCGGGACCTATACGAACTGCTCCTGAACTATCCAAATTTTCAGCTAGGGAATAGAGGACCCAAGCAGCCGAGGCGATATTTAAGGTGTGGCAGCAAGCACGATCAGCAAAGCCGTAGAAATCCATCTACATGACCAAAACATGGTATAAATAGATGCGGACACTAATCTCAAAACCATCTTGAAAATACTAAAAGCACACTGAAACTCAAGGAATATACATATATACAATATACTATCCAAGAAAGACCTAGGCATAGTACCTTTTCAGGTACAACCCATTACGAGGCTACCCCAAAGGGATTCCATCATAATCAACGAGCTCGTAAGCTCCTTTTTGTAAAACCTTACAAATGACGAAAGGTCTGTACCACATGGACTCAAACTTGCCCTTCCCTAGTTTTTCATATCTCTAATCATAAGTCAATACTAGGTCACCCTCCTTAAAGACATGAGGTTGGATGGATTTATCATACTATGCCTTGACACATTTCTTATGTGCCTCATTAGCCAAGGCAGCATCTCTCCGAGTCTCGTTAAGGTTATTCAAGTACAAAAATCTTTCTTCCTCTGTAGAAGTGTCTGGGAGAAGTTTGACAGCAAGTTGTAAAGATGGAATCTGACATTGAATTGGTAAGATAGCTTCGAGTCCATAGACAAGATGGAATGGTGTGAAACCAATGGTTGCTTTCACAGAAGTCCGATAAGCCCAAAGAGTAGAGAAAAGAATGTGGTTCCAGTTGGATTTATGATCTCCAACCATCCGACGAAGCATAGTTTTCAAAACTTTGTTAATGGCCTCTACCTGACCATTAGCTTGTGGATAATATGGCGTAGAATTTTCATGGTGAAATCCTAGCTTGGCACTTAGTTCCTCCATCATTTGATTACGGAAATGGGATCCATGACCAGTAACGATGGACTGCGGGACTCTAAATATAGCTATGATATTATTGAACAAGAAGAGAGTAGCAGTCTTACCATCTTCTGCAGCTGAGGTGTGAAATAATCAATGGCTATGACGATGTAACCATGCCCCCCGGCTAAGGTAGGCTTACAATGCATGAAGTCAATCCACCATTTGGAAAATGGGCTAGTGACAATGATCGGGTGTAGAAGAGTAGGAAGGGTGCGCTTTTTAGGATAAAAGTGTTGACAAGGTGTGCATTTCTTAACAACCTCATGACAGTCTTTGAAGATAGAAGGCTAGAAATAGATAGTGCAAAGGATTTTCTGGGCTATATCCATCCTAGATAAATGAACGCCACATGCTCCAGAGTGGTAATCATTCAAAACATGTTCAACCTCGTCATGGGTGAGGCATCGCTGGAGAATTGAGTCAATCCCATGTCTATACAAGGTATCATTCAGGATTAGATAGTATTTCATGTGGTGACGGATACGGTGGTGATCATCATGGGATAAATGCGGCTGAAATCGTTGTGTTTGGAGATAAGTAAGCAAATCTCAATACCAAGGATCGGTAGTGCTTATCAGGAATAGGAATTCATCCGAGAATGAATCACTGGGCTCAAATTCCATCGAAGCACAGGGAATATCACACATAAGCTCTACAAAGACTAAGGATTTCTTTGATGTGGCTTTGGTAAATTCTAGATCAAACTCCTGAAGTATGACTATCCAGTGAGAGTGTTTTCCCTCGAGCACGTGACAAGTCAGGATGTAATACATCGGGTTCTGTTCTGCCAATACAGTGGTATTGTGGAGCAGAATGTAGTGACAAAAATTTTGTAAACCAATGACCATGGCCAATGCTAACTTTTCCATACGTGAATAGCCAGTTTTAGAATCCATGAGATTCTTTCTTACTAGCATAATAAATCACGTGCTCCTAACCGTAGAGATTTTCCTGCACTAAAACCATAGTGATGGTAGTAGCAGAGGCAGGAATATACAAGAGAAATCCCTTTGAATAATATAGGGGGTGTATCATGGGTGAATGAGTCAGACCGTGTTTAAGATTATCAAAGGTGCTTTGGGCCTGGTCATCCCAGAAGAATGGATTGTTCTTCTTGAGGAGGCGCGTATAACCGTGCATTTTCTTTGCGAAATTGCACACAAAATGACGGAGAAATTTTTCCTTCCCTTGCAAACTTTGAAGTTCCAGGAGATTAGTTGGGGCTAGTAGATCTAAAATGGTGGCAATTTTCAAAGGATCAATCCAGATGCCATCTTTGGATACCAAAAAACCTAGCAGACGTCCTGTCTCAACGCAAAAAACACATTTATGTGGATTGAGCCGTATATTATAATGACAACATCTCAGGAATATCTCTCTAAGATGACCAGGGTGGTCCTCCCGTCACTGTGAATGAGCAGGGAGGTCATCAAGGTATGGTTCAACAATATGTTTAATATCATGAAACGCATAGGACATTGCGCGCTGGAACGTGTCTCCAACATTTTTCAAGCCAAAAGGTAACTTATTATATGCAAAGGTTCCCCATGGGAAAATGAATGTCATATTATGTTGATTGAAGGGTAATATCTCAATATGATTATAGCCAAAGAAGCCATCCATAAATGAAAAGATGACACTTCCAACACAGTTGTCGATAATCTGATCGATGTGCGGAGTAGGAAAGTTGTCCTTAAGACAAGATTTATTCAAATCCCTAAAGTTGATGCAAACTATAATGGTTCCCTGCTTTTTATTGATAGGGACAATGTTTGACACCCATTCCATCAGGGGTATAGGATAAATAAACCCAGCTTTGAAAAGTTTCGCAATTTCAGCTTTAATAGTTGTGGCCTTACAAGGATGGACTTCCCTTAGTTTTTGCCTAATAGGTTTAGCCGTGGGATAGGTTTTAATTTTGTGGACCACAATGGATGGGTCAATCCCCGACATCTCTTCATAGGACCAGGAAAAAATATCATGGAATTCTTTGAAAAGTGCCTTGTATGCTTCATATTTGTCTGCCGAGTAGTTCTTCCCATCATGAACATGCTCAATAGTATCAGGCTTGGCTAATATGTCAATTGGATTCATCTGAGTAATGTTGCAAAGGTTTCCTTCAAAATCTATATCTTGCAACAATATAGGACTTTGGGGTACGTTGAAAATATCAGTAGTAAACAACGGTGCAAAATCATGGCTAACCAAACTGGTGTTGGGGAGGAACATAGATCTATGATGGTGATCCTCTCAAATGGACTCATTAGTATTCATGATCTCCATAATGGACTCATCGGAAGGGAAAGTATTAGAGAGATAATATAGAACAGGAAGAGAAGGCTCTAACTAGTACGGTAAATGCTAAGGATTCGAAAGGTCATCTGTGTGGTCATCGAAAAAGGTTTGAATGGTGTCATACTGTGCTTCATGTGAAATCAATGAGGTGGACTCAACAACTTGTTTACCCTTAGGCTGATAACGAAATGAGGAAATCATATGGACTGTCGCGGTATCTGTGTTAGGAGGAGTGGATGGAGAATCCCCATAAGGGATGAATCCTTCAACATGCCTACCCCAATCAACTATTAAGGAGGAGGGGACTGGCCTAACAAGGGGATTTTATTAGCCATGGAGGTAGTAACATCTAACGTACAGAAATCAAGCTGGTCAATAGTAAAAATTATCCCTAAATGTGGAAATTGGACTGTTTGGAATATATTGAGGCGACAACAGTCATGGCATATAACCAATTTCTTCCTAGAAGGAGGTTGTAATCTAAAGGGGTATCTACTGCTTCTACTTGAATGGAAATGGTTTTGTCCCCTAGATCGACTGCTAGGGCTGATATGAGACCATGGGGTTGGAAACCCTGTGTGTCAAAGGATTTAAGGGTCATAGGTGATGTTACAAGCTCGGGAGAGACAAGATCCTTCCAACAAGACAGAGACAAAACCGAGGTTGAGGCTCCTTCATCTAACACCATTCGAAAAATTTTCTTTCCAACTACTTTCGTAATGATCTGAAAAACAAGTTTATGCGGTAACCTAGGGTTGTAGTTCTCAACGTTGAAATGAATCAAGTTAGTATCATCCTGGTCTAAAGCTCCTAATGCTGTTAACAAGTTTTTGCGTTGTGTAGGGAAACTTTGGAGCACTTATAGGGTAGAAATTGTAGAAGGTGCATGAGTGAGATCTTCAACTATATTATAAAATTGAGTAGCTCAGGCATTAGGGTTAAATACTTCCTTCTGAAGAGTACTCTTAGGTGGACGCAAAATCATGTCAAGAGTAGGCTTCTCGATAGATAAGGGGATAGTAGATGAGGATTCCAAAGAACTAGTAGAGGGAGATTTCCCTAGAGAAGAATGATATTCTTTCTTATCTACGGGTTTGTCATAATTCTGACTTCGAGTTTGCAGATTGATGGTATCTGAGGACATCATACAAATCTCCTCTAACGAACTAGAGTTACCCTGATTGGACATGTGGTCTATCAGTTGTTTTCGAGAGGGAAAAGGATCCGTAAGTACTGCAGGTGCAGGATTGGACTTCAGAAACTGGGATATTTCATCCCGATGAGGACAATCCTTTGAAAAATGGTCACCTTCACATAACAGATAGGGATATTTTTCCTTTCTTTTCCATTTATTTTTATCACTGTTGGTTGGTCTTGGAGTCTCCTATTGGTTTCCAGGTTTTTTATTTCTATTTTTACCTTTCTTTTTATTATTGCCCGAGGTTTGAGTACTTTGAATAGAGTTTACCTTGGCGGAAACCTTAGGAGTCAAAGGAGTAGGGGTGGCAGTTTGGGGTTGCTTGGTAGGTTTTGCTGCTGACGGGGACTAGATTGAACCAACAATCCCATCAACATGTACTTCTGCTAGTGGCTTGGCGCGATCGGTTCTTGGGCGAGGAGCTTGAGGAATCAAGTCATCAAGAGTTCCATACTTGGAATAGACCAAGTCTAGATACTGGGATCGACTAATAGCCTGCTCTTCAGTAACGGCACCACCCATAGCCACATATTGGGAAATAGGAGGCAACAAGGATTTGCTAAACCAACAGCTAACAACTGATCCAAAATAGGGGCCTTAATAATCCTTCTCCACCTTCTCCACTCAAGAATATGATCGGATATGTGGGTGGAGGTGTTCTATCGTAGAGAAGTTAAAAGATCAATACCTGTTTCATAACGAATAGGAAGCTGAAAGTGTGTAAGAAACACAGTTGCCAACGAGCCAAAATCCACAAACGAATGTTGTGGTAGCTCAATGTACCACTTCGCGGTTGTATCGGTCAAAGTTCGCTGAAAGAGTCGTAATTGAATGGAGTCATCCATGAGGGAGTTTGGAGAACACGACAAATGGAATGTCATAATATGGTTCCTCAGATCGTCTCCCTTCTTCCCATCGAACTTTTGGATATTTGATGGTAACTTTACTAGAATGGGATGCCATGAGGGATAGTGTCGAATGTGGTCATTAATCAACTTGGACAAGTCAGGTAAGTCCAAAGTTGCTAGGAAAGGTAACTGTCGATTGGGTTGCACATACTAGTAATATTGATATGGCATATAATTACCAGTAGGACCATAAGTGGACTAAAAAATAGGTTATTGTGACAAAGAACTACCAAAAAATCTTCCCATAGGGGGTTTATTTCTAGGATCAAGACTGCTAGGACCACTAGGGCCTCCGGGAGGAGGACCACTAGAGCCGCCAGGACCACTAGGACCACCGAGACTGCTAGGACCACTAGGACCACCAGGAGGTGGACCACCAGACCCTCCAGAGTCACCAAGAGGTAAACCTCCAGAGCCTCTGGAACCACTAGGCAGAGGGCCACTAGACCCTCTAGTGCCATAAGGAGGAAATCCACCAGGCCCCCCATGACCACCAGGACCACTAGGACCATAAGGAGGAAAGTTGCTAGATCCTTTGGGACCATTAGGCCCCCTAGGGGGAGGACCTCCATAAGGCGGTCCTCTGGCACCTCCTACAGTATGTATAGGTATTCCCCCCATAACTGGCATGTAAGACCATTTAGGTTTCCCCCATGGCGTAAAAGTGTTACTAGAGTACGAAATTCCAACATAATGCATCCCTGTGGGATTAGGTGGATGAATAATATTACCTACAGGTATGTGATAACCATAACCTTCAGAAGATTGAATGGTTATAGGTTGTACCCTTGAGGGCTGACCTGAACTAGGTGGGGGATTAACCACATTAGTATGGGTGGGAGGGACATAAAATCTAGATGGTTCTATATTATAGGTTTGTCCTTGACTAGGTACAATTCCAATGTCAAATAACATAGGTCGTGTCGGGGGTTTCTGCCTGACACTAGAAGGTACAGACAAAACGAGAATTGAAGGTTGAGCCCTAGCTACAGAAGACCTGGGAGGATTAGGAACAGACATAATATGGGAGGTGGTATTTTGACCTGGGTTGTGGGGTGTTATTGGATGTTCTATAGTCAGTTCAATGGGTCTCATAGAATTATCTAGTGAACGATATCCCACAGGAACATATGTGGAATGTGATGGTGTCGGGCCTAATAGGTCATCTATCTGCTTGTCAATCTCCTGTGCACGAAGAATGGAAGAACAGTATTTACTATGTTCTTCTTCATCTTTAGAAGGGTTTAAATGGGTGCCAAATGAGGCAATGGCCTGTCCTACAGGGGTATCCCAAAATGGATCATTGGGACCAAAATCCAGACGGGTAGTATCATCAACATGACCTTCCATGGGAGAATGGAATGAGGTATTTCCCCAAGAAGGATGTTGGACCAAGGGAGGTGAGTGTGAAGAATATGCTCCTCCACTTTCTGCAACCACATTATCTCCCACTTGGGAGGTGGTAGCAGCTCCTTTGTTGATACTCTTCTAGACTATCTTAACTCAGCTAGTTTGTACAGTTCCTATCTGACCTAGCATCTGAAAATCTAGAAAACAAACCAAAAAATTTCCCTACACAAGCTATAGGTCAAAACAAGCACACTTAAAATGATAGGAGGAGTTCAAAAAGTCAGGTCTTTCACCAGGATTGTCAAGAAGGTGCCACTCATGATATACCTCGAGGGTACATGTGTAGTAATCTCCCTGAATGTTGTTTTCAATGTATGGCTCCAAGCAAGATGACCAAAGGAATTTTCTGAGATGGATAGGGTATCCTAGTGGGGTCTCCCGATATACTCAAGGTACGTGGGAGCTCGAATAAATAGTAGTGATATATAATGCATAACCGTACAGAAGGGGCATTCTGATATACAATCGAGTATGCGAAGTACCTTTCTATATACCTCAAGGGTATGTGAAAGGTCGTTCGATATACCAATGATATGTGGAAGAACTGTGCGAGTCCCAGAATGTAATGCGGACAAATAATGACAACTCCTACGCTTAACGACGCCCGAACAAATCTCTAACCTATCACTCCAATTGCTACATAAAGTTTAACCTATAACTACCGTTGATTTTAAAGTGGATGGTTAGGTGAATGCATGATTTTTTGATAGAAAAGTAAAACCATGCAGTATGCTTATGCAAAAATATTTCACTTTACCGTTCAGTATGCCTACTTATGGGAGGGAAAGAGAGTATTTTATTTCATTTCAAAACCAAAAATACTTCCAATCAATAGTCTTGAACAAAAAATCGAAGACAAGTAACACTTTCCAATTTGATTTCTCTTTTCTGAAAGCAATAAAAGAAGGGGGAGAATCTCTTTTCCTAAAAGAAAAACAAGAAGCACACTACCTGCAAATGCACTCTATTTTTTTCAATTTTCTCTTAAAACATACGCAAATCTAACTTAAAACTACCATATTTTTTATCTTGATTGAGATAGTTCTAAATGCAGAAGAGACGAAAGAACATGAAGAGCCTAAAATCTTATGAAGCCAATCGGAGATCCAATGTCCAACGCTCAATGATGATAACCTAATCTCAGTCAAAAATTTTCTTTTTTAAAGGAAGGAAAAGGAAGTTCTCGATGCAAACAAGAAATGAAACTAAGATGCTAATTAAATGTTATCCTTTTAGTTTATTCAACAGAAATGAAAAGATATCTTACTAACACCCTTAGAAATATATATCTCTTCAAATGGAGCTGTCCAATGTACTCCTTTTTTGAAAACAGTGGAGGGAAGCTCCCAGAATAGGAAGCCCTAGTTTTCCAATTTCTTCTGCAAAAATGCCTATTAGTTTTAGGAATTCCATTTGGACCTCTGTAGCCCACGCTACAGAAATTCTCCCGAGCTCTCCTATTTAGGGATGAATTTTGGAAGAGGCTGGAACCCTAACTTGGAGGGGTCATATCTACCAGAATATAGCGAATAGGAGGCTGAATTTTGGACACAGTGTAAACCAGGATTTTATCTTCGGCTTGTGCAATTTTCCACTCGTGATCCTTCACCAATATCAGGATATAGCGAATGTACCAAAACTTAGCAGTTTTAGTACTTAGGGTTTTTCCAAATTGGGGTCAAACTAGGGTTTGAATTTCCTGGAGTTTCATCCAATCAAATTTCTTGAGCCAGGTCTCTAAACTTAGATTTTGATGAGGATAAAAATGCTATGCTGGGCTCACTCAAAAATTCTTCTTCTGTAGAAAGCCCAAAATTTCCGCACCAAAACTGAAAATGGTCGGAATCGAATTCTGCTTTGACAGAAAGATGCGCCCTTCAATGGAGAGTCAATCTAGCCTTCTTTTGCTGATTGATCATGGATAGAGAACCCAAAAAATAAGAAGCCCTAGATTATTTAGCTTCACAATGTCTTCTTTCTGGGTGGCTCTGATACCACGTTAAATTTTCATATGCTAAGCTAGATCATTAGTATTTCATTTCGATTTCATAACAAAAGCATATAAACAGGATCACTAAAATATAGACAAGCAAAACCATACAAAAGGAACACAAAGATTTATCCTGGGAAAACCCTAAAGGGAAAAACCCAGCAAAAGCTTCCTCAATATAGATGCCCCAAAAAGGTAAAAAAGGTAAAACCAACAAGGAGATCAAAAACTTGATCCTCCTCCTTCTCCAGCTACTTCTCTCCTCCACAAGTGTGCTACACAAGTGAGTGTGTGTGTTCAAATGAGGAGTGCTACACCTCTATTTATATTCATCCGTTCACTTCAATTAACTCATCTGACATGTAGGATCGAGTTAATCATGTAGGCTCGAGTTACACATGTAGGCTCAAGTAACCACACTGGGGTGCTAATGACCCACCTTTACAATTAGAGGGCACAACCTCATGACTCTTATTAGTTCTTCTGATTAGAAGCATCGGGGTAAAATATAATACAAGTGGTTCTCCTGGTAGGACCATCGGGGACCACAAAAGATACATATATAATATTCTTCAAAGTTACAATATTTCAACACTCCCCCTTAACGAGAAGGGTATTCTACAACAACATCAACAACAACAATAGTAGGAGAGAGATAGTGGACATCAACAACATCATCAGGGTAATACATCTATAAATCATTGGAATCTTTTCAACATTATGTAGTCTTCATCTTCAATCTTCAGTCTTCATCTTCAATCTTCAGTCTTCATCATCATTAATACTTAGACTGCTTCGATCAACAACATCTTCAGCACTTTGACCCTTTCAACCAGCAACATCATCTTCAACACTTTGACCTTTCGATCATTTGACCTTTCAATCAGCAACATCATATTCATCACTTTGACCTTTCGATCAGCAACATCATCTTCAGCACTTTGACCTTTCGATCAACAACATTATCTTCAGCACTTTGACCTTTCGATCAGCAACATCATCTTCAACACTTTGGCCTTTCGATCAGCAACAACATCATCATCATACTCTGATCTTTTGATCAGAAACATCATCATGAAAATATCATCAACACCAAAACATCAACATCGTCATCATCATAACATAAACATCATCATCATCAAAACATCAACATGATCCTTCCTTTTGGAATTACGGGATCAACATGTCTGTGGTACTCAGACAATCCTTCCTATTGGAATTATGGGATTTAGGTCTTTACGGATTTACTAACGATCCTTCCTTTTGGAATTACGGGATCAACACATCTGTGGAGCTCAGATGATCCTTCCTTTCGGAATTATGGGATCAAGTCTTTACAGAGCTACTAACGATCCTTCCTTTCAGAATTACGGGATTTAGGTCTTTATGGAGTTGCTAACGATCCTTCCTTTCGGAATTACGGGATCAACACATTTGTGGAACTCAGAAAATCCTTCCTATTGGAATTATGGGATCAACACATCTATGGAACTCAGACAATCCTTCTTGTTGGAATTATGGGATCAAGTCTTTACAGAGCTACCAACGATCCTTCCTTTCAGAATTACAGGATTTAGGTCTTTACGGAGTTACTAACGATCCTTCCTTTCAGAATTACAGGATCAACACATTTGTGGAACTTAGACAATCCTTCCTATTGGAATTATGAGATCAAGTCAATGATCCTTCCTTTTAGAATTATGGCATTTAGGTCTTTACGTAGTTACTAATGATCCTTCCTTTTGGAATTACGGGATCAACATAGTTGTGCAACTCAAACAATCCTTCCTCTAGGAATTACGGCATCAACACACGTTCTCAAGTACTGAAGTCACCACATCCATTCTAAACCACAATTCAAGGATGACACAATCCTACCACATTCACGGGGACCGAGATCTCCGGATACATTTTGAACCGAGGTTCACGGATGATGCAATCCACCACTTTCATGGGGGTCGAGACCTCCAGATAAATTTTGAACTGAAGTTCAGGGATGATGCAATCCTACCACATTCAGGAGGGCCGAGACCTTTGGATACATTTTGAACTGAAGTTCAAGGATGATGCAATCCCACCACATTCACGGGGGCTGAGACCTCCAGATACATCTTGAACTGAAGTTCAAGGGTGATGCAATCCCACCACATTCACGAAGACCGAATTCACCGGATCTATTTTGGATAGATGTCCCAGGATGATACAATCCCTCTTCATTCTCGAGGACCAAGGTCACCGGATCACTTTTGGATAGATGTCCCGGGATGATACAATCCCTCTTCATTCTCAAGGACCAAGGTCACTGGATCACTTTTGGATAGATGTCCTGAGATGATACAATCCCTCTTCATTCTCAAGGACCGAGGTCACCTAATCAGTTTAGGGTAGATGCCCAGGGATGATACAATCCCACTGCAACATCAATACTCCTCCTTTCGAGGAAGGTTCTTCCAAACCTCACCAAGCTTGTCTCGAAAGTGTTTTAACTTTACTCAAGACAGATGCTTCGTTAGCACATCAGCAACTAAACCATCATCATCTACATCTTCAATATGTGAATACTAAAATATCACCATCTGTATCTCCAGTATGTGAATACTGAAAGCATCATCATCTATATATTTAGTATAGAAATACTGAAAGCATCATCATCTCTATATTTAGTATAGAAATACAGAATCACCATCATCTGCATCTACAGTATGTAAATACTGAAACATCATCTATATCTTCAGTATGGCAATACTAAAACATCATCATCTATATATTCAGTATAGAAATACTGAATCACCATCATCTGTATCTACCGTATGTAAATACTGAAACATCATCTATATCTTTAGTATGGGAATACTTAAACATCATCATCTGCATCTTCAGTACAGAAATACAGAATCACCATCATCTGCATTTATAGTATGTAAATACTGAAACATCATCTACATATTCAGTATGGGAATACTTAAACATCATCATCTACATCTTATCTCGTATGTAGAAATACCATATTTCTATGTGTTACGACGGAACACAGGGTTCTCTGTCATCACAACTCTGGTTATCACATAGAATCATCGTAGTATCCATCTTTAGTTCAAAGAGACCTGGTATCAGCTTCCGAAGCCATACGGCTTCACAACTTAGCAGAGCAATCTTCTATGTATTCTGATTCAACCATGCTATGAGAAACACTAGACTGTTTCTTGCTAAACCATGAACTCATAGCAGACCCCAAACAAAAGCATCTACCTAATGTTCTTTTCCTGTCTGAGATACTTCCAGCCCAATCTGCATCTGTGTAGCCATACAATCTATACTCATGGCTACCATCATAATATAAACCAAAGTCTATAGTCCCTTTCAGATATCTCATCACATGTTTTGCAGTTACTAGGTGAACCCGTCTTGGTTGAACACGATATTGACTTAAGGTGTTCATAGCAAAACAAATGTCTGGTCTGGTATTGGTTAAGTACATCAATGACCCAATGATCTGTCTTTAATGAGTCATATCCACTAACACTGATGAGTCATTAGCTAACAGCTTCAGGTTGGAGTCCATGGGTGTGGCCATGACTTTGCATTCCAACATATTGAATCTCTTCAATATCTCTACCGCATACTTTCCCTGGTTGAGAAATATTTCTTTTGAACTTTTCCATACTTCTAGACCTAGGAAATAATGCATTAACCCAAGGTCTTTCATCTCAAATTCTTCTGCTAGTTTCTTCTTTCTTTTCATGACCTGTTTCTCATTTCCTGTCAAGGATAAGTCATCCACATATAATGACAAGATGACAAGTTCATCTTCTACAACATTGAGATAAAGTTTAGTATCATATTTACCCTTGGTAAATCCCATGCTGGACAAGAAACTATCTATTCTTCCATACCAAGCTCTGGGAGCTTCTTTCAGGCCATAGAGGGAATTCTTCAACTTCCATACGTGATTCCATCTGGCTTCAACTTCAAATTCTCATGAATATTCGATGTAAAACTCTTTCTCAATAATACCATTAAGGAAGGCTTGTATTTACTTCACCATGGAAGAAACTACCGTGATAGTTATGAAGAAAGTGTACCTTGCTTCTTGGAGTAAGTGTCTCTTCAAAATTAATTCCCTCTTTATGAAAGAAACTTCTAGCCACAAATATTGCTTTATACTTCTCAATACTTCCATTAGCTGTATATCCTTTTGGAGGATACAATACTCTTTCCTTCTGGTTTGGGAACTATATCCCATACATCATTCTAGTATTCTTTCATGATAACATATTTCATGAGTTCGTCTTGTCAGATCATCAACATATCCTAGTCTTCTGCATTCAACTTTGAAGGTTGGAACCCACTTTACTCTTGGTAAAGTCTCGATCCATCAAGAAGTTGTCCATCATGTCGTGCCATGTCAAACTCAGATATCTTCTGTAGTCACTCCCCCTGAAGTGGAGTATTATCTTCCTTCTTCATTCTGTACAGGTGGATATATACTGGTCAATAGAGTATGTCATGTCATAGTCTATTCTTTCTGAGGCAAATCATGAACCTTTCTTTGTACACTTGTTATTGTAGATCCATATGGAGGATACTATGTACTTCCCTTTATGTCTCGAAATCATATCATATACATCATTCCCCATGATCAACTATTATTCTTTGATCATAGTTTCTTTCATAGTATTTTTTTATTCATCTTGAGTTATCTCTCATACCCATGGTGGTCTTCATCCTTTGAGGTAGATCTACCGCTCTCTGAGGCTCTTTCTTCCATCATGGTGTCTCTGACCCTGGGAGCTTCAGATTCATGTTTATTGAAATTTCATCACTTGTTCTTTGGAACAAGTCTCATCCTTCTTTTCTTGTAGGAGTTTGTATAGGACATTTCCTACAATTCAAATGCACCAGTTACATGGTTAGAACTATTTCATAAAACATATGCATAATGACAAATTCTTATGCATCATGCAACTATTTAGCCAATACAACATTCATCCATATCTCACAGAAACTTTCTAGATGCCTTCCATCTCTACCATGACATCATTGAGATTGTGCACTAATCCAATATGTCAGCAAAGAGGTTTGATAAGTAGCACTGAAGAGTTGTATAGTGCCATGAGCTACTTACCCATCACATGCATATTGGTAGTATTAATGTAAACAATCTATCATGCATAACACATCAACTGAATACAATCAAATGTATAACAAAAAAATATCATGAAATGGCAATTGAATACTTATCTTTCATTTGTTTCGTGGGTAGACTCCATCTTTATCATTCTGTTTTATCATATTCTTCATTCATGAAATCATCATTTCTTATCCAAATTATAAGATGAATAAGAGGTTCTTCAAGAATTGAGTTTTTCATATTCCTCATCACTTGAGGGATCTTCTTTGAATGGTGAGAGCTTGATATTCAATTGCTCCCATATTCTTCTTCTCTTCTTATTAGTCGAGCTGAAATTAATCACTTACTTCTGGCATACATTCTTCGCATGAATAAATCCCATGATCATGGGAGGACATTCAAGGTGGCTATCACCACTTCTGCGTTCTCTGCTTCTTCTTCTACCTCTTCAAGATGTTATGCATTCTGGATCTTCACATTCTTCAACTGTTTTCTCAAATCCATCTTCTGAATTATGTTCTTATCTTCAAATAGCTTGATCAAGGAATCAAAAATCTTCGATGTCTTTAGGGAAGAAACTTGTGGTACAAGTTGATCTGTGATTGAATCAACAATGATCTTCTTGGCCTTGATCAAGTTCTTCTTGTGTAAGGCTCTGAGGCTCATCTCCCTCTAGAACTGGAACCTCTCTACTCATGTAGGTGTCCAATTCATTTTCTTCAGAGAGATCAAATACTTCCATTCTTGGAATTTTTTCAAGCTTATCATCAAGCTGATGTGATAGATCACTTCGAAATGAGAACCTCAAATGCAAATAGCAAAATATTAGATCTTACCGATTTGAGGTGTCTGTCCTACTTCCAGAGCTGGCTGATCTAGGGTTTGTCAGAGTAATCCTAATTTTCAAAACTTAGAATATTTCATATCTGATTGGATATAAATATATATATCTTCAAATGGAGCTTTCCAATGTACTCCTTTTCTGAAAACAGTGGAGGGAAGCTCCCGGAACAGGAAGCCCTAGTTTTCCAATTTCTTCTGCAGAAATGTCTGTTACTGTTTCTGTGATATCTCCAAAATTAATGATCCTCTGTGTCTAAAATTTCTCACTGAGGTAACCTCGCATGTCTCTGAGCCAACACAATAGGTTTCACCAATTGGGATTTATGATCATTTTCCCAAGGTGACCTGTTACAGGACTGTTGAGAACAGTGAAGTTGTACGGAATGCCACGTGTCACTGGTTCATCTTTAGGTTCTGAAATTCAGACCATAGAAATTACAGCCTGTGATATTTCTGGAAAATCTCCAGGAATTCCATTTGGACCTCTGTATCCCACGCTACAGCAATTCTCCCCAGGTGTCTTGTTTAGGGATGAATTCGGGAAGAGGCTAGAATCCTAACTTGGAGGGGTCATATATCCCTGAAAATAGAGAATCGGAGGCTGAATTTTGGATACAATGTAAACCAGGATTGTATCTTCGTCCTATAAAATTTTCCACTCCTTATCCTTCACCAATCTCAGGATATAGCGAATGTACCAAAAGTTAGAATTTTTAGTATTTAGGGTTTTTCTAGATCGGGGGTTTTTCTAGATCGGGGTCAAACTAGGGTTTGACTTTCCTGGAGTTTCACCCAACCAAATTTCTTGATCTAGGTCTCTAAACTTAGATTTTGATGAGGAGAACAACCCTATGCTGGGATCACTCAAAAATTCTTCTTCTGTAGAAAGCCCTAATTTTGCGCACCAAAACTGAAAATGCTTGGAATCGAATTCCGCTTCGACAGAAAGATGCGCCCTTCAATGGAGAGTCAATCTAGCCTTCTTTTGCTGATCAATCATGGATAGAGACCCAAAATAAATAAGAAGCCCTAGATTCTTTAGCTGCATAATGTCTTCTTTCAGGGTGGCTCTGATACCATGTTAAATTTTCATATGCTAAGCTAGATCATTAGTATTTCATTTCGATTTCATAACAAAAGCATATAAACAAGATCACTGAAAGATAGACAAGCACAGCCATACAAAAGGAACACAAATATTTATCCTGGGAAAACCCTAAAGGGAAAAACCCAGCAAAATCTTCCTCAATATAGATGCCCCAAAAAGGTAAAAAAGGTAAAACCAACAAGGATATCAAAAACCTGATCCTCCTCCTTCTCCAGTTACTTCTCTCCTCCACAAGTGCGCTACACAAGTGAGTGTGTGTGTTCAAATGAGGAGTGCTACACCTCTATTTATATTCATCCGTTCACTTCAATTAACTCATCCGACATGTAGGCTCGAGTTAATCATGTAGGCTCAAGTTACATATGTAGGCTTAGGCTCAAGTAACCACACTGGGGTGCTAATGACTCACCTTTACAATTAGAGGGGACAGCCTCATGACTCTTATTAGTTCTTCCGATTAGAAGCATCAAGGTACAAGATAATACAAGTGGTTCTCCTAGTAGGACCATCGGGGACGACAAAAGATACATATAGAATATTCTTCAAAGTTACAATATTTCAATAGATATGACTATCCAAATAGATGTGAAAAGGTTTGGAAATGTGATAAGGAATGGTAGGGAAGAACTGACAGGTGGAGGATTGAAATTGCCTACCACAACCAAGTCATTCTCTTGACTAGTAAAGCATCCCAAAATCAATGAAATCAACTCCAAACAGAGATAATGTTGGGTCTAGGGGGGTGTATGGCTGTCATATGCATCCTAAAAACCACATTGCATCAAACCAAAACCCAAAAATGAAGGAAAATCAAGCTAAAATATGAGTTTCAAATGGTTGGCACACCTCCCTATACTGCACTAGAGCGTCTATGAGGGGACCAACGCACCTACAACACTACAAAATAGCGCCTATGAGGGGACATGCATGCCTACAACACTACAAAAGAGCACCTATGAGGGGACAAGTGCACCTACAACACTATAAAATAGCATCGACCATGCACTTTCTCTTAAGGAAAATAGCGACACTCTGTCTACATAACCCAGGTGCACCGATGGAGAAACAGACAGAGTAAAAGCTAGATTTCCTATGTGAGAAGGGTAGAAGGTCTGATAGTGATCGAAAGAGTATCAATATGATCCAAGACACTCTTCAAAGGAAAAAATCTAAAGGAGGGAGGGTCTCTAGATGCTATCAAAAGGATAAACATACATGAAATAAAAAAACAAAAGTAATCAGATCTATGCAGATTCCCCAGCGAAGTCGCCAAATTTGTTATCTGATAAATCTACTCAAGCAAAATCAAGCCAAAGCTCCCTATTCCAAGTGGATCTATAACACATTAAGTACACAATAAAATCTACTTTCCTAGATCAAATATAAATACAAGTTAACAGATAGATCGCTTACCTGCAATATGCAAATCCTCTTCTCTCTTTGTTGATCAAAGCTCAATAATCTTCAGATCTTCAGTTGCAAAACCGTGTAAAGCAAGTGGAAACAAGAAAACAGTACATGCGTATATAAACATGAATTGATCTAAGTTAATAGTTAATGAAGAAACCTCTAAACATTATTAACACATTAATGTTTATGGAACGAGATTTGTATTAATGTAATCAAGAAGATACATAGAATTTAATAAAGGAGGAATGTCACAACCTAGCCTTAACGCTGCAACTTTCCATCCAAAAATCCAAGCCAAAGCCTCCAAAACAAGATAATAGCCTCCCAAAGGATGATAGGGATAACCTAGAAATTCCACCAGCATAAGAGTACCATATCTAGTCCTCCCTTCACAATGGAGAGAGGGTTTAATTTATAAGGCTAAAGGGATAGAGTAGGTTGAGGATTAGAAGGAGGGATATAAGGGATCTTCCCCATAGGCTAGGAACCGAATGCCACATCACCTAGATGATAGTGATAATCCTCCACCTCATACACCTTTTAGAAGGGTCTCAAAGTTCTGTTTTTTTTCTTCAAAACACCACCGGTGCACCTTCCATGAAGGGAAAGAGCACGGTAGACACACCTAGAAGTGGGAGACAGATTGCCAGCATCGACACAACAAGAATGAAGGGAAAAAATAGTATATATGCATCTAGAAAGGGAAAAAAGGCAGAAACAATCTCAATATCAATCAACTTTAGCAAAGATAACTTTAGGGATTAGGGATAGGGTTAACACATGGCTCAATAGGACGCGATTTCGATGTAACAAGATTATGAAGCCTAAATGGTGCCTGATATAAATGTGTTAGGGAAGAGGAGAATCACTGTCTAAATTTTACCTTTGGTTTGTTCCCTTTCTTTCTCCCCTTCCTACAAGTTTCTTAGAATAACACGTTTATTTTCCTAGACAGAAATTTCACTGAGTGTTTCAAGTTCATAGCATAATTTTTATTTAATTTGCATCATTATTTAGTGTTCATGTATGAATATCAGAGTTGAGAACATTACAGTGGTATCGTAGCACTTTCCTCCACCTCTATGGAAACTAAGCTCTCAGTGAATAAATTTTGCAAATCAACAATTCAAGTTCCAACCATGAGGATTGTACCATAAGTTGAAGATGGTGACTTTGATCAATTTGTTGAAAAAAAAGAGGTGATATATGTTATTGATGGATTTCAAATGTCAAGATATCAGGATGGTTACTTTTGTGAAAATTAAGAGTATGAAAATAGAATCATTGAAGCACCAATGGATAACCCTAAGAAGGATTTATCAAAGATCATAGATGCAATTGAAAACTTGCCCCACCACTACGAAGAGTATCTTTCCTTGGGGAAAGAGATTTGTAAGTCCATTTCTTTCAAATATTATTTTAATTGGATATTTGTATTTGATACTAAGAATTTATATGATTACTCTTTCAAGAGAAACAAATCATCCATAGAGGAACTAAGTTGTTCCACCTCTCTGAGCAATGAGGAGGAAGAAGGAACCAAAAGTGAAGAGTCATCAAATCCATTAGCATGTTCAAGCATTCGAAGATTAATTCATTTTTCTTCAAGAGGATTCTCCACAAGTAATGATCATAGTACCATTCAATAAGGAGAAACCTCAAGTTTTTTGAAATAAAATGCTCCAAAAGATATTGCTTGTTTCGCATTACTCTATGAACAGAATGAAGATGCATGCACTTCCACGTTCCTTGTGAGTGATCTTCGGACAACTACTAAGGATGTGGGTTCATATGGTGGTGGAAAGAAATATTTTCGATAATATCCAAAATAGGATTACAAATTATAGTTACACTCACATCAGGAGCCACATAAGGAAGAAGAAGACAATGCCACATCACTTGGGTGTGAACTAGAAAATTTGGTGGAGAAGTAGGCCATTAAAGTATCTGTACATAAATATGGGAAGATGAAGAAAATGGATGATAAAAGTTCTTATTTTTTCAGCATCCATGTACACCATCAACCATATGATCCATGGGGGGAGGAAAATACTTCACTTTCATTTGAGAACTGCAAGATGAAGGACAATTGTGAGAGAGATGAATTTACTCCTAGTCTCTCTATTGGTGAACAAAAAATCAGTGCAAAGGAAGGTGATGTTGTCAATGGTGATAAGCGATATTTTGGAACATGTCCAAAATAAGAACAAATATCAGATCTGAATTCATCATTTTAACTTCCTAAGGAAGTGGAAGACAATCCCCCACCAACTGAATGTGAACTAGGAAATTTCAAGGAGAAACATTTGATGCAAAAGGGTGGATACAGTTCAAAATTTTGGACTCTCTTGTAGCATGATGAAGCTGAAATGCCAAGGAATGGGATGCTTTTTCTAATTTTTGTATAGATCACATGTCATTCTAGACTTCAGAGATACCCTCCACTTCATATCATGGACGTGAGTGTGCAGAAAATTCAAAGGATGACCTCTATGTTGAGGATGAGGTTTATGTGGTGGATTCATGCTACATGAAAAATGGTCATATATGCCATCTATTAGAAGAAGAAACCTTAGTGGATGATATTCTTGGTGAGTGTAATATCCCAAATTTTGGACCTAACACTTATAGGCATGCACCTATTGATTATGATGATTATTTTGATGTTTATTTTTATATTGGGTCAAAGACCCCACTGCATGTGAACATGATGATTTGTTTTATATATTGGGCATAAGACAATTATTGATGATGTATGGATATGCTTGTTTGTGTTGGGCATGGACCCTGAAACACATGATTGATGAGATGTTTGGTGTTGAGCGAGGAGCTCTGGAGCACTTGAGTGATTGATGATTTGTTTGGAGTGAGAAGCTCTGGAGCACATGAGTACTTAATTTTTGTTGAACAAGAAGCTCTGAAACACATGAAAATATAATTGGATGTATTGGGAATAATCCCTAGATATTTCCATGTTAATGTTGAGCATAAGCTCTGGAGCATAGGATCCTTGACCTTTGTATCCCTAGGTGTATCATGCAAGTACATCCTAGCACTAGTGTTGATCGAGGAGCTCTGGAATTGCACTGAATTGTAACTCCCTATTAAAGCATTGAGTATGGGCTCTGGTAAGCGCTAGGGGTTACTGAAAAGAATTTAATAAATTTCGAGTGAAAACGACTAGAGAAAAATATTGATCTCATCATACTTATTTATAAGTAATTAAATGAAATTTAAAATTTCTATATTCTCATCAAAATATTGAAGAGCTACCACGTTATACGAGGGAAATCCAACATGCAAGGATGTTTAGAGTTTCCTAGCCTAGTAGACCTAAACCATGTACCTACTTGACCTTAATGAAGAAGTGTCATTAATTCTAGGGATCATGGTATATGATGCCCAAAGACAAATGTTAACAAAGTGTTATATTATTATGTACTTTATAGATGGCATGTATAAAGAATGAAATATAGTAATAATATAAATAAATCAAAGAAATAAGAGAAGCTCCATAAATTATTATTTATTATTAAAGGTTAATAAATAGTATAATGTCTATGAAAGTCCAAATAGGAACTAGTAGAAAGTTCCTCAGTTAAAATATTAATAATTACCCAAAGTAATTGAAAAGGGTTAAATCAAGAAACCAAGGTTTCTTGATTTAACTGTCCCTTTGATTGAAAATTCTGTCTATAAAGACTAAAGCCAAGGAAAGGATTGGGGTTCTTATCTATCATGAGAGGATTCATTTTCTGCCTATTTTCTCTCAAGTAAATTCTTGAAGAAACATTTCCTAGAAGGAAAAGGAGAATTGATCCAGATTTGATACACCAGTTAGGAAACCCTACCTTAGGAGCTATAAGATACTTGCATGTTGGATTCCAGCTCAAGGGGATCTGGATTTAAACCAGGAATGGTTCTGGGTCATGGTTGGGTGGAACGTGGTAGTTTCCAAGTGATTTGGTCATCAAAACAAGATGTCAGATCTGTCTTAATTGGTTAATTCTAGCTATTCGAAGTGTGCAGGTTCAACCATTAAAGGAGCTTTATAAAATTACAGGTATGAGTTCTTAGTATGTTAAATTCATTTCTATCATAAATGCTGGCTGCTTCAAGTAAAGGTTCATATTGTACTTCTAAACCTAGAAATGAGTTCTCTATCTATACTTTCTAGGGTCTACATGTCTTATAATATATTAAGCCTAGGTTTTAAATGATTTATTATACTAGGGTTAGTCAATGTTTGAGTATTGGTTCATTTCTACAAAGTTCAATGCATTGACTAATGTTCTTCAAGGGTTCTACACCCTAGTTTAAATTATGTAGTAGCATTATTGATAAAACTGGGTTATGTATCACTAGGTTAATTCAGACGTGTTATTATTGCTGACTTATTCTTTAAAAACTCTACTGAGATATTTCATTTTTCCATAGAGACATNTATAGATAGATAGATAGATAGATAGATAGATAGATAGATAGATAGATAGATAAAATCATCACGCATAAACAAATTGGAAAGCTATCTATACAATTAAATACAAGATAAATAATTCATTTAAGACCTTTCAAGGTCTGCTATATTGAGAATAAACTAATACTAAAAAATTCCCATTTAAATAAATATCATAAGAATTAAATGAACAGAGGAGGCATCGCGACCATCCATGTGGTCCCATATCTAAACCTTGTTCACCCATATAAAATCCACAGTACTAATTAAACTATCATAATCACATTTCATAAGAATCACTCTTGTCATATAACTATTATGCACAACCATCACATACATTAAACAACTAGTAATTAAAACCTTTAAATGGCAACAGAGGTCACGACATCGAATCCTATGGATGTCTAGACCCCAGGAAAAAGATGGAAATAACAACCATAGCTGATATACATACCTAGAAATCACATCGCATAACCATTACATAAATAAAAGTCATAAAATACGTAACACACATGAGTCAATCCTTTAATTAATCCATAATTCTTTACATATCGTAAACTCCCAGGGATTGACCCTGTAGGTCGTCTCTATTATAACCAAAGGCCATGCTATACATGTTATGTATGTGGGAAACAATTATAAATTCCCACTATGCTGCTAATAAAGATTGCAATTATGCTACCAGCATGGCCTCGACCAACATTTAATACACATAGTCCATTTAATAGTCCAAAACAACAGTGATGAAGGACATCATGGGATACAACCCCTAGCTTATACCCAATCCACATTATATGCTAAACCTCAAATTCATAAAAGAAATCAACCATTTAAAAACCATGCGCAACATTCACCCAAGCCACGGCCTGGCCAATATAAATACACAATATCGTTTTAATAATAAAACTACTTTGTTAACGATTCACCTCTTAAGCTAATAAATGAAATGCAAACAATAACGAATTACATCAAAGCTGTTGTAGCCATCAAGGAGAAGGATTAAGCCACTTACGGCTGGGTCTTTCAAGCCACGCTGTTCACCATTACAACAAATTGTAAAATACTCAACACACAGACCAATGAAGGCGTAAGCCATTATAAAACCTTGTTAACAAACCATTAACATAGTATACATTCTATACATACACAATAAGCCTGAAAATGATGTCCATTTCATTAAAACATAGAGTATCTACATTTATACATAGTATTTCCAATTGCAGTATCTCTACACAGTCCATTTAGAAGTCAAAACAAAGTCCACACAAGCATGCCAATGGGATATGGAACCATTGCAAGCAATGGTGTAGCCCATGGATCAAAAAACCGAATCCATCTACGATTTTACAAACCCAAAAATTATATACGGAGCCAAAAGAAATTCGATTTCACTCCATGACCAAAGCCACTGAAACATTGAATTAAAAACCCAAGTCTGAGTATTACATGCCCGAAGTTGAATTCAAATCCCACAGTGAAACCCCAAAACCAAACAACGAAGACATCACTCACTCAGGTTGAGAAATAAAAAGTATTGTCTTGTTGGCAGGATTACATTACACCATTGACATCACACAGCAATCAACAATGAGCTTTGAACCACGATGCTCTCCACAGACCCCAGTACCTACAACCATCCATAAAGCCGATGAGAAGTATGACCACATTTAAATGCATCAATGTTAAACCATCGAATTACTGTGAATCCAAACGAGCTCTTACCTTCGTGGCCATGGAGGTTGCCTCAATTTTTCCCCTGCTCAGAGCAAGACCAAACCCCAACTCAAAACAAAGCAAATGAAAAATATATCATGAGCCAAGATCTAAACTTGGCGCTTCCATGATTACCAATAACATTAAATGCACCAGCTGGTGACCATTATCGAAATACGAAACCCACTCTCCATAGTTACGCTGTGTTGCATACATTGTGACCTCCATTTACCATGCAAAAGATTAAACCCTTTTGACATATGGTTCAACCTTATGTTATATTTGCAATCTCCCAAGGCTTAACAACAAATCGTATAATATTAAAAAGTAACGATAATACATAGTCCAGACATGGTATGTGTTATCCCAAAGTCCTAGCATTGGTATGTATAATGTAAACTTTATGCTTAATCCTTGGCACAATACATTTGTCCCTAATAATAAATACTTAGTAATCATGGCATATGGAATATTCCATGATATTTTTACCATAAATAAAACTCCAAGGTCATAACCTTCAAAGTATAAATAAGAAGATATGTTAATAGCATGATATAATAAACATAAATTACAAGTGCATAGATTTTCTAGTATCACCTAGTTATTTATCTAGGTAGATATTTAGCAAAACAAGACTTACCTTGCTACCAATCTGAAGCAGTAAGGTAGCGTAATAACAAGCATTAAGTACAAATTAAGATCGAATTGATCAAACTCTCTACTAGGCCTTTTAACCCGAGGTAAACCTACAAGTAAAAGAAAGAGGTGCCTTAGTTTGATTGAACTAAGTAAGCCTACGTAACAAGTAATACTTTACTTCTTAGACCATCGTGGGAGAACAAGTCCCACCACTCCGCCGACTTTGTTTTCACAAACAAAGTTAAGTTAGGACTCTATGATGAACAAGTGCGACAATGCAGAAAGAATGAAGCATATAAATCCAACGACAACACTTAAGCATGTTGGGCTATAGGGCAGACCCAGGTTTTATACCTTTAAATTTGCACCAACAAAAGACCCACAGAGTTGGCCCTTTCGGCAACAACCTCTGAACAGGTTGCAGTCTCACCCGAAACTGCTATGGGGTGCCGCAGAACCAGGTTTATGCTAGCAGAAGAGGGATATTATTGTACCTTTAGCTTTTAAACAGATTATAAATATAAATCACAGAGCTTAACGTTCACTTATTTAGCTTCACGGTTAGATAAACAAATAGTGTCTTGCGCAACCCTTTACTGGGAGTTCACAGTGAAGTTATTATCTAGCAGTGATATTTACTTATTAGATATATAAATATTAATGCATGAAAGAACACAATAGAAACAACACATAGAACCATGACACAAGATATAATGTGGTTCACCCCCAGTGTAGGGGTTACGTCCATAGAACTGTGTTTTATTCAACTTTCTAGAAAAACCACAGTTCTAATCTGTGCACTCAGCTGCATATCCCATCAAGTCCTCAAAGCTGCACACACAGCTTGAGGCCTCTGCGCACACAGCTGCAAATTTCCTTAATCACCCAAAACCCTCTACGCACACAGCTGCAGAGGTCGTCCACACACACAGCTGGGACTTAACCTTTTCTTACAAAATAGCCTTAGCTTCGCATCAATTCCTCTTACACAAAAATCCTAACCTAACTTCTTTATAAGAGTGCATATTTATATAGCGCACTTATTACAAAACCATGGGCTTAAACCATGGGCACCCCGAACCCCGAACCCTGGGCTTAAACCATGGGTTTATTACAAAAAGAGGACTTTGACTCAACCCCGACACCCCTAAGACTATTTTGAGTCATACAACTTCCATAACAAAACCGTGGAGTTACCAAAATTAGGGACCTTTAAGGTGTGCGCCCCAACAGGCCCCTAAGACTCACCAGTGTCCCGTCCCGGGACACTCTGCTGTTCTTCTAGTCCACGAACTTTGTCGCCAAAGAGAGTGTACTGCTTGTTGAGAATGCGCATAATATTGTCAGCTGCTTGCTCCTTTTTGACCAACTCCTGCAAAAATGTGGCTGATGCTTCGCTGGCCTTGTCCTGCGCAAATGCATCATATTCCTTCAGAACTTTAAGTTGGATGTCCACAGCAGTACTCAAGTCAAAAGCTTCACTGATAAGCGTCTACAGAGAATTTTCCACTTTTGTTTCTCTTTCCTGGCATGACTCAATTTCCTGCTGGAGTTCGTTGCTTCGCTTTACCTTGATCATTTTTTCCATAGGCGGCAGAGTCTTAATTGCCACTTTTACTGCATCCAAATCTGTCTGTCGCTGCCTGATGGTTTCTTGCAGCTGTCCGACTTCTGGATGTTCCTATAATGTGGTCCAAGCCTCAACACTGTCTTCTAGTAGCTTTGTTGTGCTTCTCACAATATCAGATATTTTTGCCGCAGAGGCCTAGATATCTGCTCGGCGTTGCTCCTTGACCTCTGGTGGGGTTTCTGGGTTGATGCGGAGTTGAATCTCTGAAATATGAGCCTCATGCTCTGCTTTGAGCTTCTCTATCTCACTACAAGACTACTATGTGTATTCCTTCAGCCTGACTAATCTTTTTTCTGGTTCTTCCACCTGCTACCCATCGAAGTCAGGAAGACTTCGGCATGTTTCATCCAAAATTCGGACCAGTGTAATCCGCTTACATTCTGCATCCCTCTTTCGCTGCTCTGCTGCCTCTAGTTGCGCTACGAAGCCCTGCTACTGACTTATGACATTTTCTAACTGCATGTGCAGATATTGGTCTCGTGCCTGGAGTTCCTTCATAATTGCTGACTGACAGAGATGTAGCTCCGCCATGGACAGCTTAGTGTAATCTATTCCCACCTGCATACTCATCTCTGAACGAGACGCTACATCTGTTAATATGAGATCTGCACTGGATACTTATCCTTTGTTATTTCTAGCCAGCCATTGCCGAAGGTCTGGCTGCATGGTGACTAGGGCACCGCTTGCTGGGGCACCAGTCAGTGATTTCTCCGCTAAGTCCTTCAGCTCTGAAACATGCTTTGCTACCCCGGTGAGGGCCTGTAAGTGCATATCTGCAAATTCTGACCATTTCTGGGTGAGAGTTTCTATGGACTTTGATAGAGCCTGAGCAAGCTCCTCACTTGTCAGGCCGGCCTCTTCGACAATATTCTTGTCCTTCGACACCTTTGTTTTCTTTCGGGACTGCGGTTTGTTTACTTCCTCTGCTTCCGATGTCTTGCACTTATGCTGCCTATTAGGGTTTGAGGTAGTTTTACCCGAGTCTTCTGCTTCTTCTTCTTCGTCTTCATTTCCACCATCTTTTCCCTGGTCACTTTCAGTCTACTACGACTCAGTTTGTTCGTCACTGTCTTCGGAAGGGGTCTTGCTGCTATGTGTGACTGGGGCCTGCGCCCATATCGGTGAGAGGAGGGACATGAATCTTAGGTTTTATTCCTGCATCTTTTAACCATTCTGCCAGCCACTACTGTACTACCACGAGGATGTCATCTTTAGTCACTACATATGGAAACTTAAACCATTGATGCTTCTTATCTGCCCAAGCCTGGATAAAAATATGGTGCATATCGGCCCTGAAATAGACCGCTCCAACATACTGAGAGAACAACTCATTACTGAGCCATGGGGTTTTTATAATCTCATATGAGATACTCATCATATAAAAGGAAAATACAAAGTTTGTCATCTGTTGGTGGGTTTTATCCTGTGAAGCCCACAACGAGGTGTACCTGGCTGCGCCAGGCATGTTCTCTCGTATAGTAGCAAACTGTGCTTCAGTAGGTTCTTGCCATCCTACTAGTGCGATGAGGACAATCAACCATGAGTAGTGGAAGGGCCTACATTTCTCCTGTGCGTCGCGAGCGTCTTCAAGGAATTCCTTCGCAAGATACGCTTCCCAGTTGTAGCTGTAGCCTTCGGTGCAGTTGATAGCAATTTTGATGACCGGGGCAGGCACTTCAGTTGGTCTACATTTTCGCATAGTTTTTCATGCTAAGAGCTCGTCTGTGAAGTGAATGTTTTGCTCTTGAATCGCGGAAGTGTGATACCCACGTTTCCCCTTCGTCAGGCCAAAGCGCTCCTTCATGCTTTGGACGAGCTTCATATCGTCATGTTTTGAGGGAAATTCTATCCCCGGATCAAGCCCTGCCTTTGGTAAGCCTATGATCCTATGAATGAGCTCACCATTAATAAGAATTTTCTTGTCGCCGATCCATAGGTATCCTTCATGTACCAACGCCAGTAGTTGCTTGACCATGATGGTGACCTGTGTGCTACGACCAAAATGGGGAACATCGAGCATCTTCAGCAAACCAGCTAGATCCAAGCCAGCAGCCCACTGTTTTACTTCCAATAAGGTCGCTCCAGTCTCTTGGTATTTAACAAAGTGTAAGTATTGGGTTGGTGCGAACTGTGGAAAATTCCCACGATCATTCGTGTCGTGGTCGGCATACTTAAGCCGGTCTATTTTCCCTGTCATCTTTCCTACTAGCTGTACACCCGGTGGTAGCGAAGGGGTTCATATAGTGAACTTAGCACTCCGTCGAGGCGGTTTAACTCCTGGTCAAATAGGCTGAAGATATGGTGGCTGCTGTGGGGAAATGTCCTCATCCCCTTCAAGTGGGATCTCTGCTGAGCCAGGTGGATTCATCCCCAGATCCTCCGATGTTTGCCTTGATTGCTTATGTCTATCTTCGTTCCACTTAGAACGAACTTCAGGCTTGAACTATTTTCTGGCAGATCGTGTCTGCATTGGCAGGGTCGGTGCTGGTAGAGTCTCTTCATGGGCTGCAGGCTCCGGTGGGGGGGTGAAAATGTTCTGCAGACCCGTCTTTTCAAATTCTCTCAATAGGTCTTGGAGTTAGCGATCAGCTGACATGGGTTCAATTCTGAAATTCAAGGAAATGCGGAATGCGATTTCCCCATACCCGGGTGTCTTCATATACAATCCATCGACCAAATCTACCATAAATGTGTATTGAAGGTGCCAAATATGACAGAGATCCTGTTTCCATAGTGCTAGATCTCGGCAGATATCATTAGGATAGGAAATTAAGGAAATTCAAGTACTAGCGCCGCCAAATCGGCAGTGTTACAACGGTCGGCTTTTGGGATGCAGTGCAACCAGATCTGCAGCCGTGTCGCAATAAGGACCTTCGACCCCATATTGACCTTCGGCACATCCCGACAATTTCTGCGACCAAGTTGTGAGCTTTGATTCCGCAGGTCGGTACTTGATTATTTCTTTGTCACCAAACATATTAGCATGCCGAAGCCCGATCGTCGTGTATGAATTCTCTGCTACAGGTGCCCAGATATGTATACACCTATGTACCTGTCGGGGTACATTTTTCCATGCATGGTAACAGTGCTCCAAGTGTTCCTGCAAGCCACTCGGCCCATCGATCCTGCTATGCACCTCCTGGGGATGATACACAATTCTTAAGCGAAGATATTTCTGACAAGCTTCCCAAATAGGAATGTATTGTTTGTGACCATTCCACCATCTAGCTATCGTAGCTCTAAATGCTGAATCCAAAGTCTTCATTTTCTATGAGTCTGGTATCTAGGCTGAGAATTGCTCAATAAACTCTTCTGGGTCTGTCGAACCATCAAAATTAGGTAAGGCTCTTGTTTGCGAGCTAATCCATCTAAGAGACTTGGTAATTCTTGCACAACGGTGGCCATGTAGCTCATACAATCTGTTCTGCCAATTGTCTAGACCATCATATGAGTCCATCATACAGAAACTATCACACTGCCAATCCATAATACCTTCAGCACTGAGGTCAATATAATCTTCTTCCTTCGCTGTGATGTTATAGATGTGCTCCAGAACATCCTAATCTTCGTTTCTGAGTGGTTCTGTGTATCTTGCTCCCTATGAGGGATCCAGTGGTATGATGACTTGCAACTCTTTCCCTTCAAAAATCATTTGTCTCTTCTTAAGGTTAATAACTGCATCAT
>LPNX010872969.1:102500-249061 GCA_001517045.1 Pseudotsuga menziesii | reverse complement strand
CACGTGACAAACATTGGTGTATTGATCTGTGATCTGTTTGTGTGAAGCAGCTATTCTTGGTGTTCGGTCCTTTGGGAGTACCCTGTGTACCCTAACATTTTCCATTTCCCACTCAATACCTAACAAGGCTGGATAGGGATTGCTGTCATCAATGATCTCAATAACTTCAAAGTTTGCTATAGTACAGACTCCATCAATATCTACTTGAACATTAGGAAATCGTCCTAGGGGCACCAGTCAACTGTATAGGGGACCAGTCAAGGTTAGGTTTCCCCATTTGTTCCCAGGTTTGCTTGGTTAGGACATTTACCTCTGATCCTACGTCCAAAATAACATCAGTCATATCATACTCTCCTACATGAGCATTCAATCTCATTTCCCTGCCTGTTCTTCTGACTCTATTAATAGGTTTTGGATGACCAGAACCTTGCTGAGGTTTGCAGGAAGCAACAACTTTCTGCAACTCACTTAAAGCATTCTGATCTCTTAAAAGTTTCAGACAACTCTGTAAAAAGGAGGACAGTGTACTTACTTTATCTGTCGAAGCTTCTTGTGGCTGCGACTGCTGCTGATGTGGCTATGCAAGTGCTACTGCTGTGCTAGAATCCACAAAATATTTCTTGGCTTCCATGAATGTCTCCTTTTCTCTTTCAATATCAAAGGCAGGGACTTTCACAGGGGCCTTACGTACCCAAGCCTCATCAGGCTATTTCTCAGCAGGCTGCATATGCGTTGTAGCTCCACTTCTGGTAACAACATTAATGGCTGGGATAGGTCTTTGTTCGACGGAAATCATCTGAATATTTTGAGTAGGGGTAATGTTTCTTTCCTGAATCTTAGTGTTCAACTGCGGCCACTGCTCGATCACATGATCTACTGCTCGGAAATACTGACATGTCGTAGTCGGGTTCTGACAGTCACGAGCCAGATGTCTGCCCTGGTTGTAGTTATAACACACCACCTGACCACGACCTCTGCCAGCCATGCCACCATGACCACGGCCTCCAAAACCCCCTCTACTTGATGCAACACCGCGGTATCCATAGCCATCATTACTTTGGCCCTCATTTTGTACCCGATAGGCATCGTAGGTGTGTTCTCTCATGAGGTCATAACTATGACACTCATCTTCATTGTGTCCTACGGACTTACAAAATTTGCAGTAAGGGTTCTTGAAGACTTGCACATACCTTTGTAGCAGATAGCAATTCTCAGGTCGATGCTGGCCCGTTGTCCGACAGATCTCACAATAGAGAACAGTAGGGTTGAACGGGTTTGGCGCACCATTATTTAGGTAATTTCTTACCACAGGACACTGTTCCTTGTCAAGACCTTCTATCCAACATTGTGTGTACCAGACCTCTTCGCGACCAATTTTTCCTTTCTTCATATCGCAAAGCTCCAAGGCCATTGCTGCCAACTACACTTGGATTTGAGAGACACCAGAGTTATCTTTGACAGGGACGGTTTCAAGCTTCATCGCGATTTCCAGAGCCTCCTGCTGGTTAGCAACCTTCTGTTGCATGAGCGGAGTTTGAATACGCGGTAGCAACGCTGCAATAAACCATTCCTTGTGCTATGCAGGTCTAATGGGGAAACTGACTTGGTCTAGCAGAACTTTGAATCTTTGATCAAAGTCCCACACTGATTCTCCACGCCTCTGCCGAATCTCTTTCAATTCAGTGATACACTGCGACTCGGATTTCGGCTTCTTAAATTCCTTTATCATTGCAGCTTTTATATCAACCAGTGCATGGTTGTGAGTGCTGGATAACTTCATGAACCGGGTCATAGAACGGTCTCTAAAAGAAGTAACCAGCTGCACTCTTTTTGTATCTTGATCCATAATGGACTTAGCAATCCACACTGCTTCACATAAAAACTAGAACTGTTCTAGATCCTCTGATCTAGTTCCTTTGAAAACAGGGAGCTTAATGTCGTCATGCATATGGGCCATCACAGGTCTAGGGGGGGAGGGAGGGGGACTAGAGGTATGCAGGGGGGAACTGACTGGGGTATATTGACCTGTGATAGGAATACTCGGGCTAGGGTGACTTTCAGACTGCGACGGGTTCTCAGGGATAATAGGTCTTCGCTGCGGGGTTATCGGAGGGTTCCCAACAGAAGGGGTTTCTTCGGGTTCTGAATCTACAGGATTTACAGGGGGATAATTGGTATGCTGACCCTGGGAATAAGGTCCAAAATATCTCTTGTACCTTTTGCCACTTCACAGCAAACCACTTTGCTCGTCAAAGGTATTTTCACTTGCAAACATAGGTTAGTAATACAAAATCTAACAGTCTGATTCAATGAGCAATATACCTTTGTCAGCTAATAGAATTTTAATTCTCAAACTAAATGAATTCAAAAAATTACCCCTTGGTCCACTAAAAAATTGTCGCTCGGCTTCATTAAAGGAAGTACTCATGTCGATGGCGAACTCCGTCACAAATGCTTCAAGGGTTCGCGTTGTCCAGAAATCAACAGCGCAGGATATCTCGTTGTTTACCCTTTTCAGTATATTAATTCTTGCGGGGGTCCAAGCAAGAAACTGCCATTCTTGGAAGTTCGTCCTTCTCTCTGTTAACCTGGATAATCACTGGTGCAACTCTATGTGGATACTACCAAAGAAAATTTCATAAAAGTCACAAAAAACATACCTTTGTAAAAAGTCGTGTGCACTACGACGCAGATTTTTGTTCTCTTGCTCAACAAATTTCAAATAAGTCTCATCAAGCCAATCATCGATTTCCTTCACAGAGGGTTTCGAGAGCATAGCCCTCAAGGTACAACATAAACCCCTCTTGAGCAAATACTGAGTTCAACCGGCAACGGAACCAATTTTTTGGGCTATAGGGAAGACCGGGGTTTTATACCTTTAACTTGGCACCAACAAAAGACCCACAGAGTTGGCCCTTTCGGCAACAACCTGCGAACACGTTGCAGTCTCACCTGAAACTGCTATGGGGTGCCACAGAACTAGGTTTTGCAAGTAGAAGAGGGATATTACTATACCTTTAGCTTTTAAACAGATTATAAATATAAATCACAGAGCTTAACATTCACTTATTTAGCTTCACGGTTAGATAAACAAACAGTGTCTTGCGTAACCCTTTACTAGGAGTTCACAGCGAAGTTATTATCTAGCAATGATCTTTACTTATCAGATATATAAATATTAATGCATGAAAGAACACAACAGAAAAAACACACAGAACCACAACACAAGATATAATGTGGTTCACCCCCAGTGTAGGGGTTACGTCCACAGAACTGTGTTTTATTCAACTTTCTACAAAAACTACAGTTCTGATCTACACACTCAGCTGCAGATCCCTTCAAGTCCTCAAATCCACGCACACAGCTGCAGGCCTCTGCGCACACAGCTGCAGAGGTCGTCCACGCACACAGCTGGGACTTAACCTTTTCTTACAAAATAGCCTTAGCTTCACATCAATTCCTCTTACACAAAAATCCTAACCTAACTTCTTTACAAGAGTGCATATTTATACAGTGCACTTATTACAAAACCATGGGCTTAAACCATGGGCACCCGAACCCCAAACCCTGGGCTTAAACCATGGGTTTATTACAAAAAGAGGACTTTGACTCAACCCCGACGCCCCTAAGACTATTTTGAGTCATACAACTTCCACAACAAAACCGCGGAGTTACCAAAATTATGGACCTTTAAGGTGTGTGCCCCAACAAAGCAACAAAAGTATAAACATAATACTAAGCAGTAACAACAGTAAAACACCATAAGTAAAATACATTAAAAATAATGACTGAAAGTAAAAGATAGAACGTAAGAACAACTTACGAGTCAACAATGGTACATTAAGTGTATGATATATTTTTTCAAGTGAATAATGTTCCGTCTAGGTAGTTTTTACCATCTTATAAGTTTATTTTTCAATTTTTTGGGACATTAGAAGTGGTATCAGAGCTCAGTTTCAATACTAAGAGACGTATGGGCGCACTAAGCCATCACTGCAAAGAAAATATTAATTATAATATTAAATTTTGGTTTCTAACAAAAAATTTCTTGTTATTAAATTTTTTTGCAGTTACAGGAATTTTTATAGCACTGTTCAGTTTATGAATACTGAGGAAGAAAACTGTCGGGAAGGAAAGATGACCATCCCCACTCCGGAAGCGGAGCTGGTGGTAGAGCTAAACTCTGATGTTTTCAAAAATTTACATAATCTTCAAGCTGAATTGAAAATTTTAATAGAAGACAATCTTATAGCTAAAAATGACACATCTCTGCCTATGACCACTTTCCTATGTTTTCGTCGCATGTCGACACTTCTATGACGACACTCCATGAAAAGTCACTGAAAAAACACCTAACTTGGAGGACCCATATCTTAATTTCTGTAACTCCGTTTGACCTCACCTCTACACCATTGGAAAGGTATTTCTATTAGCTAAATCTTTCTAGAAGACACCAAAGTATGAAAATTCCCAAAAATACCCTAACAAATGAGTTTTTTTATGTACGTGAGTTTACTTAAGGAAACCCACTTACGTACGTGATTTGTTATATATAATAGTCGCGTATGCCTTATATACATGACTTTCTACACTAAAACCTATGTATACCTCCTCATGTATGTGACTGTTGTTTCTGTAACCCACGTATGCCTCCTGAAAATGTCAAAAAATATGTATTTTGAAATTTGGGTAGTTTGGGTAGTTATGCAACTGACTCCTTCAGTTGTAACTACTTTGTCTTCGCCCCTAACTCTTCATTAAGCATATAAATAGAGGTACGGAGGTCCATGAGAGGGGACTTGAATATTTGCATCATTATGATGGAGGAATCAGGAATATTTTTTCCCACAACTTTTCCCTAGAAGCATTCTCCTTGTGTTGTAGATTTTGGAGGCTGAGTTCCTTAGAGAAGAGAAGCAACAAAACCAGATCAAGGTTTCGTGAGGTGCCAAACTTGAAGAGAAGGTATACTTGTACTTGTTTTCAAGATTAATAAAGATGTGATGTCCTTCTTCTTCCCAAATAATTGTTCAATGTGTGATTGAATCTCTATTTATGGTCATGTTATGATGTTAATTAGATTATTATTTCATGTTTCTTTGATTATCATTAATTTATATGTGGTCATATTGGTTTGAGGAAGGTATAATTTTTTTTGTAGGTCTCTTGGAGAAAGAGGAGCGAGAGGAGCAATAAGAGGATTGAAGGGATACTTGGATCAACCTTTGTTTGTTAAGGTATGAACCATTCTAATCTCTAAATCTTGCTTATATATACTTGTAGAACTATATGCATCCACCTTTCAACCCCAGTACGTTGATGGCCTCTTAAACCCTAGCCATAGGAAACTTTCTTTTACAACAGAACTGGTGACTCCACTGGGGAGAGCCTTGTCTGCATGGGGTTTCTTTGTCTTTCTTTCAGGCTTTTGTGAAGTTTTAGGTCTTTGTTTCCACTTAGGAACACCTTCTAAGTCTGATAGCACACTTCCCCTACCTTCCTAAGGAAGTTTTTGACCTTTTTTGGGAGTTTTTCCATCGATACACGAGTTGCAGACTAAATAGTTGCATGTCTGGTTTTGGTACAAATGACTTTCTATACTGTCAACCTGCATACGATATGCGACTTGTCAGGTTTACAACCCATGTGTGCTTGTACATGTGACTTGTTGTGCTGTCAACTTGCATATGACACGCGACCTGTCAATAGTAAAACTCGTGTATGCTCCTTTAAAGAGTGTTTTTATCCTCTTTTGTGGTTTTTTCTTCTGTTTGAAGGTGTTTTGGTAGGTATTTTGGGTTCCTCTGCAGGTGCATGAATCTAGGGAGTTAGTTTCATCCCTGTTGGTTGTTCTTTATCTATGTGGTAAGCCTTTTATAACTGGGCTTTGCTTGGCATGACTTTTTGGCTTGTGTTTCTGGTCAGCGTATGTCAGTGACCTTTGTTTTAGCTCAGAAGCTTGGGTGTTGGTTTCCTTCTTTTTCTGTTAGTTAACTTTACCATGCCAAAATAGTTGACTTGTTTTTTATGCAAGCCTTCCTTCCAGGTAGGGTTTATACTGACTTTAGTTCATTCTAGAGTTTGTTTGGTGGTTGTATACCAGAGTTCCTTTTGCTTTTTTTTTTGTTATCTTCATAATTTTGTTTGTAGGTAGTTTTTCTTTTGCATTTATAAAAGAAAAATAAAAAGAACATATAATTTTTTTTGCTGCTTCCCCCCCCACCTTCTTCTTTGGCTTGACCTTGTTGGACAAGGTATTGAGCAACCTCTATTTGCAGGCTTACATTGATACTTGGGACTTCTTAACCTTTGTTTATGTCAGTCTTATTGCTCAGTCTCTCCATTCCAAAGTTGTTGGCTTGTTTACCTTTGTGAGCCTTCCTTTCAAGAGAGGTTGATATCCAACTTTAGTGAAACCTAGGGTTTGTTTGTGGGGTGTAGAGTAGCTATCTATTTGCTTTGCTTACGGTACTTGCTTGCATTAGTTGATAGGCTCTTTTCCTTTTGCATTTATAAAAGAAAAAGGAAAAAAACACATGTCTGCTTCATATGCATGTAGATTATTTTTTTAGTCTAGATTGCATGGAATATCATTGTTTTTGAAAATAAAAAATAAAAAGAATTTGTTCATTTGTGGCTTTCAAGTTTCTATTTGAAAAAGAAGAAGAGAATAGCTTTTGCTTTTTGCATTTTAGTTCTCTTTGTTTAGTCATTTTGTTTCAACTTTGAGTCAAAATACTTCACGCCATTTACCCTCTGACTAAAAACAACCCTTAAAATAAACGAAATAATTTAAAAATTATTAGTAAGTTTTATTTTATAGGGTCATACACCAACTAGCTCAGGCTAGACTTGTGGGATAGGGAGTTTAAACTCCCCACACGTATAAAATTTCAGATGTAGTTGGCCAATCACTAGGTAAACACTTTTCTATGCTAATTATATTTGGGAAGCTCCTCTCAAATGAGAGTTAAGCATGAGGCTGCGTGGAGGCTTGGACTTAGCAGATAACCCTTTCATTCCTTGTCAAAGCATAGACCAAGGTTTTTACACATCTGGGGATTCTGTCTTAGAAAAGGTTTCGGGATTTGCTACCATGCCCATGTGTACGAACTAGGCTTGCGACTATTCCCCCATACTGTCAATATAGTTAAGGTAGCCTTTAGTCTCTTTGAAATCTAGGGTTCATACACAGGTACACTGAAAGGCTATTTCTGTTTGACCTTGTATGGGCTTGGAAGGTAACCCCAGTAGAAGGTGTGGGAGAGTGGTGGGTGATTCCTCCACTTGTGCCTAAAAGCATCTACAGAGACTCCAAGTAACTGTCTATCAGCTTTCTTCTAGAAAGCATATTTTATACCTGTTTGTCTATTTGGATTTAGGAATTTTTAGTGAGTGCTTTGTGGTTTGTCTGTGCTTAGTGTGCCTTTAGGTGTGTGCTTTGTAATTTTGGTTTCTTGTCAACCTCAGACTTTGTCTCCTAGTTTGAAAATATGTCTAACACCCCTTTGAACACCAACCAAGAGATCCCCATGCTGGGAACTCCTTGTACTATTCCTCTCACGGGGAATGTTGGTGTTCCCTTGATGGCCACCCTGAATCTACCTGGATTCACCATAGCACTACCGGTGTGGTTGTTTTCCACTCCAACCGTCCTGAATGCTCTTGATGCTTCACAAGTAAGCTCATTATATCAAGGGCATCAAAACACTACTTCCCATTCACCTGTAGTTGATTCTCCTCCTCCTTCTACCTCATGCGGTGAAAGTACTGATACTAGTAATTGACAGTCTAAAAGTAGTAAAAGAAGGAGGAGTAGGAAGATGGCACATAAGCAAGGGGGCACCCATTCAACCGATGTAAGTCAAGTTTAACCTCACCACCCAGCCTTTGTGGTTCATGCTGGGGGCACCTATCCAACCTCTGCAGGTCATGTTGGATCTAAGCACTCAACCTCTGCAAGTCAAGTTGATCTTCACCATCCAACCTCTATTGATCATGCTGGTGGGATACTTCCAACCTTTCCAGGTCATGTTGGATCCAGTCACTCAGCCTCTATGGTCCATGCTGAGGGCACCCATTCAACCTTTGATGTTCAAGTTGAACCTCCCAATCCAACCTCTGTAAGTCATGTTGGATCCATCCACCCAACCTCTGAAGTTCATGTTGGGGGTACACACTCAACTGCTGTAAATCATGTTGATCCTAACCATTCAGCCTCTGTTGTTCATGCTGGTGGTGATCATCCAACCTTTGTAGTTCATGTTGGACCCAGTCTCTCAGTCACTGCAAGTCATGCTAGGGGCATTCTTTCAGACTTTTTGGTTCATGCTAGAGACAATCTGTCAGCCACTATGAGTCATGTTGACACTGTTGAAAAGACTAACCATTCAAAACATAAGCCCAAGTTTCCTTGTAATATTTTTGAGGGAGACCACCTTACTTATAAATTCCCTTCTATTGCGAAGGTGCAAAGAGTTCGGTTTCATGGTCATCCTATTTTTTAACATTCTGAAGTTTTTCAACAACCAACCTCTCTTAGTCAGGTTGGACCCAGTCACCCATCCTATGATGGTCATGTTGGGGGAAAACTCTTAGCCTCTGTAGGTCACGTTGATAGAAAATAGTCAGGCACTGCTAGTCATGTTGACACCATTGAGAAAATTGGTCATTTGAAGTGCAAACTTAAGTTCCCTTGTAAGCTATGCAAGGGAGATCATCTTACTCACTAGTGCCCTTCTATCGCAGAGGTGCGAAGAGTGTGGTTCGAGACTCAAGAACTTCCTTCTTCTAAACAACCTATAGTTTCCCAACAACCTACTCAACCTTTGGTTGATCAAGTGGTCGAACCAATCTTAGATTTGGTCTATCCCACTCTTCTTTCGGAGAGTGATCCTAATGTGATTGAACCAATGTCATCTTTGGTCGATCCCACTTTCCCTTCGAAGAGTGAATTTCACGAAGCGGTTGAATCAATTCCATTGTCAATCAATCCCACTCTTCCTTTGGATATTGTAGTGTCTACTAGTCACATTTTCTTCACTACCTGTTCAGAAATTACTGAACAATGGGGCACTGAACTCACTTCGGATCAACCCCCACCAAGCTCTCGAATTTCTTCCCTTGATTGGGATAGCCTAGTTGAGTCGTGCCTTCCTTTTGATACACCTTTCCAGGTAAAGGTCAAAGTTGAGCCATACACGATTGCTCGTTGTATTGTTGATGAAGGAGCCTCAGTTAGTATTTTGTCTGCTCGTGCTTGGCAAGGCATGGGATCTCCCAGCCTTGTGTCGACTGCTAGTCAGTTACTGGCATTTAATAGAAGAACTTGTATAGCCTTGGGAATTCTTGCTCAAACACCTGTTACTTTGGGTGGGAATACCATCTGAGTTGACTTCATGGTGATAGAAGACCTCTTGGACTTTAATATGCTCCATGGACATGATTATGTCTATGCCATGTAAGCTTTGGTGTCAACATTCTTTCGTGTGATGTACTTTAATCATGGTGAATAAATTGTCACTATCAATCAGTTGGATTTTCTTGATCCCTCTCCTGACCGAACTAGAGACCAGGTCTTTCCTTTATTGATTCCCAGTGTTTCTGTAGACACTACCCCACCACAAGTGAGCTATGTGGTATCATGTCCTTTGTGTTCAATTGCTACTGAGAAGCAGCCTTTGTTTTCATGCTTACCTTCCCAGGACTTGCTCCCGGTAGTTGACCAGGTGAGTCATCCTATACAGACTGTGGAGTCTACTCTCCACTGTGTTGATCCATTTGATCTTGGATGATCTCCTTCCTTCGGATGGAGTCTTTCTAGAGTCTTTGATAAAGTCTGATCTTCTATTGGATGTTGGTTCAGTTGTGCCTAAATCTAATCCTGATTTGCCTAGTAATCATGACATTTCTTCTTATGTTGGTCTTGTTGAGTCTTTTGACTCTTTCTTTGAACAACAAGTCAGTGATCTTGATGAGTTTGATTTTTCGTATGATTTTTTAAACTCCTGTGATATTGAGTTTGTTCCTGCAGACTCTATATCCCTTGTTGATTTTTTCTCTCCTTTTGAGGTTGATCTTATTGATTATAAACCCTCAGATCTTGGCACTATAGAGTCCTCTTTTGTTGATTCTGCCTTGAGTACATCTTTTGTAGAAGATAACAAATCCACATGTGTTTATGCCAAAGTGACCTGAAACAAAAATTTTCCTTTGAATATGATTTCAATGTTGTTGTTTCTTGGAGACGGGATCTTTATTTGTTTCACAATTGTTTACTGGCCTTATCTTGTTGTTCAAGTTGTAACTGCATTTGCATGTGCCCTTCTCGTGCTTATGAGCCTGATGCCGGCTTTCATGCTTTTACCTCGTTGTATAAGCCCTCATCTTTGTTCTCGTCGTTGCTAAGTCTTGTATCATTTTCCCTTTGCAGCGTGACACCTTTTACCCTGAGGAGACATTCCCTGAGTGTCCTTATATTGCTCACTTTCCTTGCATTATGCATAGGTCTATTCCTTGCGCTTGGAACTAGTTTAGCCTGCCTATGACACTTGTCTCCTCGCATTTAGAGCATTATTTTTGCTCTCCTTCGAGCTCGTTAAAAATAGTAAGGAGGCCATGAGTTGGCTTTTTCAGACTCGTTAAAACTTCATGGGAAAGATATTGAGTTTATTTAGGCCCAGGTTTGACTCCTCAAAATAGACTTGTAAACTTGTCCATTCAGGCTCGTTAAGAATATGTGAATGGGCATCCACATTGGTGGTAGATTATCGCTTTCTCGGACCATGTGGAATAATAAGAGAAAGGAACACTCTCTTTTCTTTGGAATTGAGAAGAATATTCTCAGGCATAGGTTTATCACTTTTTCGGACCTGAGGGACTAAACTTACGGAAAAGGAACACCCGGTATGAGCTTAGTTTTCTCTTTTTTGTGCTCTCGGCCTAAACATGAAAAAGATTCCAAGTGTACTTTATGTCTTTGTCATGCTCGTTAAACCCTAAAGAACAAGGCATTGAGTTTACTATTGTAGGCCCCATTTCTCGTAATCAAATGGATCTTTCTGAGTGATCTTTCCTTCCTTCACAGTCGTAACTCAAGCTATATGCTACTTTTGAAGGAGCGTTGGGTAGGTGGTAAATTAACATTTTTCATACCTTCCTAACTAAGTACGAAAAAGGTGCACCTTACTTCTTCAGAAGCTAAGAGAGTTATTCTGTGGTTTGTTTTATACTTTTTCGGCCTCAGAAGATTAAATTGGACGAAAAAGGACCCCCTTGGAGTCTTCTTTGGAGTTTTCAGGCTCTCTAAACTATGAAAACACTGTCGAGCATGTACTAGTTTAGGCTCATAAAATCCAGGAATCAATGCTTTATCAAGCATTCTTCTGTCTTTTCTTCGAGCTTGCCAAAAATGAAGACGGTCCCGAGTTTGCTTTCTTGGACTCGTTAAACCATTACAAGAAAGAGGGGAAGGGAAGTTCATTCACATGTTTTTTACATCATGGAAGCAAGTCTTGTTTCTTTTAACAAAGCAACAGTTTTGAGTTTATCAATAGTTGGGTCCTAGTGTTTTGACCTTAACCTGATTCACACTTTTTTACTACTCCCATTGGTTTCTTTTCCAATTATATGGGGAATCTGTCAATGTCTCCTACATTACGGATTTGTTTCGTTGCTCCTTTTGTGTAAAAATATGCCTAAGTCACTTTTGTGTCATGCTCATTGTTCAAGGATTAAACCTTTGTCAGCCATTCTGTAGTTTCCTTAACCTTTTGTGTCTTCCTTTCCCTGGTATCAGTTCATTACATCATGTCTTCGACGGTCCTTGTCATGAGATTCAGTACCAATTCCAGATCCAATTAGTCTTTGACTTACCTCATGTTGGATGATGAAGGATTCCTTAATGCCTTCCTTCCAATGGATCTCTTCCTATTGACTACAACACATCTTGCTCTAGGAATGAGATTTAGAGTTTTATGACAGTAACTTAGGGATTACAGTCATCAGTGGCAATTTCCCTGGCTATTGGAGAGTGAGAATACCTTAATGCCTCTTACTCGATGGATTCTTCAAGTGTTCAACTTCAAGTCCTTATATTCACACTTGTTAGAATGTACTAGGTACGTTGGGGACCATTTTCATTAATGGTGGTTTCCCTCGCTTTTGTTAACGGTTTTCATTATTGACCGGTAATCAAACGGCTTCCTCCATGTTCGACTTCAGCTCCTTTACTCGTATGGTATGGATTCGTACCTTTTTTGGGAAGTTTGGATTGAAGAGCTTGGGCCGACAGTAGCATCGTCATTTTGCTTTTGCCCAATTTGTGCAAGACCTTTTTACATTTTATATGACATTTTCTTGAGACATAGATCCACCTTGTATTTTTGTGGCTATGATCGATTGTCGAGTATGGATCCACCTTGTTCATTTGTGGCCATGAATCCTTTAGATTTTATATGGAGCCTTTTTGCATATTGAGCGACCATGATAGTTTCTTCAGTTATGCATATGTTGGATCCACCTATATATTTATGGAGATGTTTTGTATCTGGACTTGTATGTCCCAGAGATCAGTTTTTTCTGACATTTATCTCTCTTTTAGGTACCTTTGTTTGATCCTTTTGATCTTGGATTCTCTTCTCTCTCCATACTCAGCTATTTCCTTTATAATGTATTTCACCTATTATCTTCTTATCTAACCTCATACATTAGGGGGCATCTGTTAGAGCTCAAAATGACACATCTCTTCATGTGACCACTTTCCTATGTTTTCTTCGTATGTCGACACTTCCATGATGACACTTCATGAAAAGTCATTGAAAAAACACCCAACGTGGAGGACCCATATTTTTGGTTTTGTGACTTCTTTTGACCTCGTCTCTACACTATTAGAAAGGTATTTCTAGTAGCTAAAACTTTCTAGAAGACACCAAAGTCTGAAAATGCACAGAAATACCCTAAAAATGTGATTTTTTGATGTACGCAAGTTTCCTTAAGGAAACCCACATACTTATGCGAGTTGCTATATATAATAGTCATGTACACCTTATATACAAAACTTTCTACACTACAACCCATGTATACCTCCTTGTGTGTGCGACTGTTGTTTCTGCAACCCACATACGCCTCCTGAAAATGTCAAAAAATACGTATTTTGAAATTTGGGTAGTTTGGGTAGTTATGCAACTGACTCCTTCAGTTGTAACTACTTTTTCTTCACCCATAACTCTTCACTAAGCATATAAATAGAGGTATGGAGGTCCATTATAGGGGACTTAAATATTTGCATCATTATGCTGGAGGAATCGGGACTCTCTTTGCCCACACCTTTTCCCTAGAAGCATTCTCCTTGTGTTGCAGAGTTTGGAGGCTGATTTCTTTGGAGAAGAGAAGTAGTAGAACCAGATCAAGATTTTTGTGAGGTGTTGAACTTGAAGAGAAGGTATACTTGTACTTTTTTTCAAGATTAATAAAGATGTGATGCCCTTATTCTTCCCAAATAATTGTTCAATGTGTGATTGAATCTCTGTTTATGATCATATTATGATATTAATCATATTATTATTTCATGTTTCTTTGATTATCATTAATTTATATGTGGTCATATTGGTTTGAGGAAGGTATAATTTGTTTTGCAAGTCTATTGGAGCAAGAGGAGCGAGAGGAGCAATAACAGGATTGAAGGGCTGCTTGGATCAACCTTCATTTCTTAAGGTATGAACCATTCTAATCTCTAAATCTTGCTTATATATACTTACAGAACTATATGCATCCACATTTCAACCCTAGCCATAGGAAAATTTCCTTTACAACATACATCCTGAACGAATGGAAGGAGCAACTAGCTATAAATGAAGCCTTACTAAAAAATATGACGGGAGTAAGCCTGCAAGGTAAACCTACTCAGTCCACAAACAGTTCCAAAAGAGAACCTTACCCAAAATGGGCCAGCAACCCAAGAGGAGAGGAAAAAGAAGAACGCACCCCTAAAGCACCAAAAGGATACCATCATAGTCCTTCTAGTGGTGACTGACTTTCTCCACGGATAAAGAAGCAAAGGAGTGATGACAGTCTTTAGGGGGAGTTTCCAAAAATAAGAGCCACGATCTATGAAGGTGAAATAAACACTGGGGAAAAGGCTGAAGAGTGGCTGTAGGGCATGAGTAATTATTTTCAGGTTCATAACTATTCAAGTGAGATGAAGGATTTTCTTTTCATATATAACTTGAATGGAAAGGAAGAAAGATGGTGGAGAGATTTAAAACACACCAAGAAATATGAGCTACAAGAAATACACTGGGATACTTTCTGAAATCGTTTCCAAGAAAACTATATGTCGGAAAGGTTCTTTGATAGAAAAGTGAAAGAGTTTCATGAACTACGCATGGGATCCATGACTATGGATGTGTTTAGTAACAGATTTCTGGATCTATTGCATTATGTACCATACATCAAAGAAGAAAAGGTAAAGATCTAGCAGTTCCTAGGATGTCTTCCTCCTAGTTTTCGGGACAGGATTGAATTCGACATGCCTAAGATTTTGGATACCATGGTGCACAAATCTAGGCTTTGTTATGAGCATGGACAGTTGAGGCAGGAGAACCTAAACTGAAACCGAGACAATTCTAAGAACTTCTCTGATAACCGCAAACCTGGGTCCAACCCATAACCATACAGAAAGCAAAATAATAGCTTTCAAGTGAACAAGAAGTTTAACAGATCTTGTACCAAGCCTTAGGTACCGGCTGCTAATGTTAACAAACCAGTAGCAATTGGAGCCAATGCTACCCTACTATAGATCAAGTGATGGAAATGCAGCAGGCCTCATTATGCCTGAGATTGTAAGAACAAGACTGGTGGGGTCTTGCAAAACTTACAAGAAGAACCAACTGTCAAGGACATAGCTGGAACACCCCGAATCTATGCAACATTCGATGGCCGACAAGTAGATCATCAAGCTAAGATGGTTGAGATAGGAGGTAAGATCTTAAACACTTTTTTTTCAATACTTATTGATCCCAGTGCTTGTCGGATTTATGTTGAACCTAAAATTGTTGACATATGTAAACTAGGAAAATTTAATCATGATAAACCTTAGATGGTACAGTTAGCCACCGATAGAAAATGAAAAGTTTCAGAAATTATTAAAGAATGTGATGTAAACCTAAATGGTTTTCTTACGAAAGTGAACCTAGACATCCTATCTTTAGGATCGCACGATGTACTTATTGGCATGGACTGGATGGAACAACACCATGTCATGCTTGATTGTTTGCACAAGTCTATTTTGTGTACTGATCGCCTAGGGAACCAAGTGAAGCTTCAAGGCATTCCAAAGAAATATTTTGTAAGACAAATATCTGCCTTACAAGCAAAGAAATGCATTACTAAAGGCTGCAAGTTGTTTTTAATAAACATCTGAGACATAGATTCAGATAGGGAACAATGCATAGAACAGTTCCCCATTCTTGAAGAATTCAAGGATGTGTTTCTCGAGGAAATCCTTGGACTACCTTCGAAATGAGACCTATAATTTTCCATCAAACTTACCACAGGATCAGTTCCGACCTCCAAATCCCCTTACCACATCAGTGCACCTGACTTGGTGGAACTCAAACTGCAGTTGCAGGAGTTTATAGAGAAAGGGTATACCCGACCCAGTGTTTCCCCTTGGGGAGCACCAATATTTTTCTCAAAGAATAAAGATAGTATGATGTAGATGCACATCGATTACTGTTTGTTGAACAAAATGACTATCAAGAACCGTTACCCACTCCCCAAGATCAACGACTTGTTTGATTAGGTAGGAGGAGCCATAATATTTTTAAAGATTGACTTGCAATCTGGGTACGATCAGGTATGGATTCATGATGAGGATATTCACAAAACCACCTTTTGTACAAGGTATGGGCACTATGGGTTTGTATTGATGTCGTTCGGGTTGACCAATGCACCCACGAAATTTATGTGTATGATGAACAAGATATTCGGTAAGTATCTAGATAAGCTTGTCCTTGTATTTATAGATGAAATATTGGTTTATTCAAAGAATAAAGAAGAACACGAAGAACACCTTCGCATAGTACTACAAGTGTTGAGTGAACACCAAGTTTAATCTAAGTTTAGTAAGTGCAATTTTTACAAACTGTAGAAATTCAGGCCAGCAGTAGATTAATTTTACCCACAACAATTATCAATTGATCATGCAAAATTGCTAACAATGGAGACTGAATATGGAGATGTAACACAAAATTATATTGAATGAGTGTACAATATCCAAACCTGTAATAACATAGGCTTCTGAATAAATAGAATACATGAAGAAATCGAATGCATGAGGAAGCATCCAAATCTAGCATAAAGCAGACTTACTATAATTAAGCAAATCCCCCATAGGTGTAAAAAGCTAATCCCAAATCTGTCATGGAGCTCACGAATTGGAAAGGGAGCATGGGCAAGCTAAAGAGTGGTGGAATGGTATCTCATACATTCTTTTGCATGGAGAAAAGAGTGGAGGATGAAGAGGACAAAAAACTAGTTCACCTCACCTAGTCTAGCTTTCCTATGTGCCTTAAAACACTGAAAAAGCAGGCAGTAAAGTAGAAAAAGTAGATATGCACCTAGGAGGCCAGGAATAAAGAAAATTTGATTCCTAAGGCTTTCCCAAGTGCTACATGAGTCAGATATGGCAATTTTTACCTCTATGGATAGGCAATTAGCAACTTACACAAGGTGGGACACATGAACTAGGAAAATAAGACAAAAATAAATGAATTAATGTCTAAGTGGGTAAACTATGGGTTGATTATTCTAACACCCCCCTTAAGCCTGACTTTATGAGTAATATATCAAAATATAGGGCCTAGCAACAAGGATTAGTCACCGTTTTACATACTGCAAGTCCATACAACCAAGGAAAGAGGCAAAACCAACTTGGGAAAATCCTCCCTTAAACATGGACTGTAAAACAAAATTTTAGAATCTTGTCTCCACTCATGCCTTTATAGCATGATCAGAAATCCCTAGCAGTTATTTGAGATTTCTGAAGGTCTTCTCACAAAATGCTTTGGTGAAGATATCAGCTACTTGTTCTGAAGATGAACAAAAGAGTAGGTGAATGGTGCCATCATGCACAAGCTCTCTGATGTAGTTCATGTGAATCTCAATGTGTCTGGTTCTCTGCTTCTGAACTGGATCTTTGCAGATTCAAATGGTACTCTGGTTATCACAATAGATGGTAGTTGAGTACTCAGGTTTGAAACCACACTCTCCAAGTAAACCCTGCAACCATAAACACTGAGTTGTTGCATTAACAACTCCTCTGTACTCAGCTTCTGTAGATGAGAGTGCAATGGCACTCTGTTTCTTGCTTGACCTTCTAATTAGCCCTTCTGCAAGCATGAACACATATCCTGAAGTGGAATTTCTATCTGTGCTATCACCTACCCAATCATTGTCAGTAAATCCAATCAAATCAAGATCAGATTTTGCCTTATAGAAGATCCCATGTGTCCTTGTTCCCTGAACAAAGTTAAGGATCCTTTTGGCTGCTTTCCAATGGATCTCATGAGGCTGATCCATGAATCTAGAATCCACACTTACTGTATAACAAATATCAGTTCGAGTATGTTTCAGATACAATAAACATCCAATCAATTGCCTATACAGTGTATTGTTTACCATCGGTGGAGAATCATCTTCTTCCAGCTTCACTCCTGAAAGGAAAGGAGTTTTGCTTGCTTTGCAATCTTGCATTCTGAATTTGATCAGAAAATCCAAGGCATAATTGGACTGGTGCACCTTGATTCCAGCTTTGGATTGAGATATCTCAAGCCCCAGAAATTGACTTAAGAGCCCCAAATCTGTCATGGAGAAGGCTTGGTTCATAGCTCCTTTTAAGGAAGCAATCTCAGCCTGTGAGCTTCCTGTAATGAGGAGGTAATCAACATATAACACAATGATCATTAATGAACCATTAACTAACTTCCAATAGACATTTGGATCTGATTTTCACAGAACAAAATTCAGAGATAGCAAGAAGCTATCTATCTTGGCATACCAAGCCCTGGGGGCTTGCTTTAGCCCATACAATGACTTTCTCAACTTGCACACAAGAGAAGGGTTAGTAGCAAAACCTTGAGGCTGCTGCATATATATCTCCTTAGTGAGATATCCATTCAGGAAGGCACACTTTACATCCATATGATGTACCTCCCGTTGCCTTGAGGCTGCAATGGCTAGAGCTAGGCTAATGGAATCCATCTTTGCCACTGGGGCAAAGGTATTATTGTAATCGATGCCATGAACCTGTGAGTAGCCTTTAGCTAACAATATAGCCTTGTACTTTAGTGGTGAACCATCAGCAGAAAATTTGGTCTTATAGACCCACTTACACTGGACTAACTTTCTTCCTGGAGGAAGATCCGCTAGCTCCCATGTGTTGCTCTTCTGGAGTGAGCTGAACTCCTCCTTCATGGCTGTTTGCCATATTGGATCTCCTGATGCTTCTTAATATGTTTGAGGATCATACTACACCATAAAATAGCATTTTTTAGAAAACATAGGATCCTTCATGCATAGACCACTCTCAAATTGAGATCTAGTCCTCCTTGGGTCATTGGGATCCCCAGCTAGCTCTCCTGCTGCATGTAGTGTCTTGGATTCCCATTTAGGCCTTGTGGGGCTGTTTGGGTCTGCAATAAACTCATCTCCATCAGACAAACCAGAATCAGCATGTTCAACAAACTTTTTACTTACTTCTTGAGGTTCAGGTGGTGAAGAGGCTTCACCAACTTCCACTGTTGCAAGGGGTTCTTCTTCAAACTGAACACACCTTTCAATGAAGGATTTTTTTGTGCTCAAGTTTATCAACTTGTACCCTTTTGAATCTTCAGAGTATCCCACAAAAAGACACTCTTGGCTTTGGGGCTGCAAATCCTTCCTCTTCTCTGTTGGAATCCTAGCCCAAGCCTTTGAGCCAAAAATCCTGAAATGGGTCACATCTGGCTTGTGCCCACTCCATGCTTCGAAGGGAGTCATACCATAAATATGTTTGTGAGGCACCCTATTTTGGATATAGGCTGCATAGTTGACAGCTTCGGCCCAGTACTTTGGTGGCAAAGTTTTGGCCTCCATCATGCATGTTGCCATCTCCTTTAGTGATCTGTTCTTCCTCTCAGCAACACCATTTTGCTGTGGTGTGTAAGGGATAGAATGCTGCATCTGAATACCTACATCTGCACAATAGTTAATAAACTTAGACTTGACATACTCACCACCATTGTCAGATCTGAGGGCCTTGAGTTTCCTTCCAAACTGGTTTTCAACCAAAGCCTTAAAGACTTTGAATAGGCCAAAAACTTCAGACTTATGTTTCAGGAAGTGAACCCAACAATACCTGGAAAATTCATCAATAAAGGTCAATGCATATTTGGCCTGACTCATGGACATATGAGGGAATGGGCCTACAACATCACTGTGAATCAACTCGAGGGGTCCAGAGGTTCTCTCATGACTAGCTTTCTCAAATTTGTGCTCTGGGTGTTTTCCTAGGATACAACCTTGGTAGAATCCTTTGGAAAATTTTATCTTGGGAAACCCTATGACCATTTCTTTCTCACTAAGATCAGACAGATACTTGTAATTTAGATGGCCAAATATTTCATGCCATAGCTTGCTAGCTTCATTAGCATGGATAAGAAGAGCAGAGGGGTTTGAGTAAGGTAGGAAGTGTGAGAACATGTATACCTTTTGAGCATGATTTGCAACTCCTTTTGCAATCACTCTACCACTTGAGATCTCTGTGATCTCAACTTCATCAGGGGAGATATGACCTTCTTAGGAGACCCAGTGTGGGTCATCTGGTACACTGACAGAAGGTTGGAGGCGAGACCAGGGACATACAGCACATTGTTGAACTGACCATGATCAAGATCTATCCTTCCTTTGCCCATACTTTCAGTGAGACAGTCATCTCCCAGTACAATAGATGGTTGTTTCGACTTTTCCAGTGAGGAGAAGGCCTCCTTAGTCGAAACCATGTGTCTTGAAGCTCTAGAATCAATGATAAAACTGGGTGAGCTTAATGTGCCAGCAACCAATGCTTGAACTCTCTCTCTGTCATCTGAACTTGATCCTCCTTCTCTCTTCTTTGAGCTTTCTGGAAGGCAGATGCCATTCTTCTCCAGGAGTTGGGTCAGCATATCAATCTACTTTTTCATACAAGATCTTTCAGTGTGATTTCCCTTATTACAGTATGAGCACTTATTCATTTCACCTTTGTTTTTCTTCTTCTGGGTATTCTTCTTGGGACCTTGTTGATCCTCTGGAGACTGTTTCTTGTCTCTCTTTTCATTAGGTGGCTTTTTAGCTTTCTTTTTGCTTTTTGAATCCACCCTCGAATCTCCAACAACCAGTGCTTGGTCTTTGGATGGTTTGATGGTGCCCATCATCACCAGCTTGTCTTGTTCTTGTGTGAGAGATTCCATGAAATCTGGAAGGCTAGGCATCTTCCAGGTTCAAGCTGTCAGTTTTGTGGCATAGAAGGTCGAAAAAAAGACTGAGTAGTCAGGTCCTATCTTTTATAGGATGGCCAATACGAGCTGATCATCTTTCTTTTCGATACAACACTGCTTCAGCTGCAAAACTAGTGCTTTGAACTTGGAGAAATATAGCTGCAGGGATTCAAAGCTACTGGGACTCAAAGAAATCAGCTCATTCTCAATCTGATGTCCCCTCAATTATCTGTCTTTCCAAAAAGATCAGAAATCTTCTCCCATACTTGATCTGGTGATGTTAATCCATCGAGATGGAAAAGGAGGTCTTGGGAAATACTGAGACATAGGAGGCCATAGGCCTCATCTCTTCGATTATGCCATTTGATCTTCTCTGTAGTAGTATTGGGCTCTGCTTCTATAGCCATAGTCACCCTGTAGAGGCCTTTCACTCTCAACAAGATCTCCATCTCTGCTTTCCATTCAAAATAGTTGAAGGGAGTCAAGATAGTTTTCTATGAATCCATAGCTTTTGAAAATCTGTCCCGACTATCAGTAGAAGGCTCCCAGTCTTGATGTCGAACCTGCAAAACAATTTTTGAAGGAGAGTAACAACCTAAAATGGCTCTAATACCATGTATAAATTCAGTCCATCATTAGATTAATTTTACCCACAAAAATTATCAATTGATCATGCAAAATTGCTAACAATGGAGACTGAATATGGAGCTGTAACACAAAATTATATTAACTGAGTGTACAATAGCCAAACCTGTAATAACATAGGATGATAAATAAATAGAATACATGAAGAAATAAAATGCATGAGGAAGCATACAAATCTAGCATAAAGCAGGCTTACTATAATTAAGCAAATCCCCCATAGGTGTAAAAACCTAATCCCAAATCTGTCATGGAGCTCACGAATTGGAAAGGGCACATGGGCAAGCTAAAGAGTGGTGGAATGGAAGCTCATACATGCTTTTTCATGGATAAAAGAGTGGAGAATGAAGAGGAAAAAAAACTAGTTCACCTCACCTAGTCTAGCTTTCCTATGTGCCTTAAAACACTGAAAAAGCAGGCAGTAAAGCAGAAAAAGCAGATAGGTACCTAGGAGACCAGGAATAAAGTAGATTTGATTCCTTAGGCTTTCCCAAGTGCTACATGAGTCAGATATGGCAAGTTTGACCTCTATGGATAGGCGATTAGCAACTTGCACAAGGTGGGACACATGAACTAGGCAAATAAGACAAAAATAAATGAATTAATGTCTAAGTGGGTAAAATATGGGTTGATTATTCTAACACAAACCACACATATAGTATCTAGGTCACATTATCTCTGATATAGGGATATCTGTGGACCCAAAAAATATTAAAGCCATAAATGATTGGCCTACCCCTACTAGTGTCACTAACATTAGGTCATTCTTGGGATTAGCCGGATATTATATAAAGTTCATTGAGAAATTCTCAAGAATCTCTTTCCCCATGACCTATTTGTAGAAGAAAGCAGGAAGTTCTTATGGACCACTAAGTGTGAAGACATTTTTCAAAAACTTAAGCGTCTTTTGATGAACGCACTGGTGTTACAAATTGTGGATCCCGATGGGGATTTTGTTGTTTGCACAAGATGCAATCAAGGAAGGAATTGAAGGAGTCCTCTTGCAAAATGATCACATGATCTGTTATGAGTCACAAAAGTTAAAAGAGCATGAGCAGAATTACCCTGTGCATGATCTTGAGTTAGTTTCCATCATCCATGCTTTGAGGATGTGGAGGCACTACCTCGTGGGAAGGAAATTCCTTCTGAAGATAGACAATATGAGTTTGAAGTATTTATTTGATCAACCGGATCTGAGTGCGAGGCAGGCCAGATGGTTGGCTTTCCTTAGCGAGTATTATTTCGAGCTTAAGCACATTAAGGGCAAAGAAAATAAGGTTGTTGATGCTTTGAGCCAACAAACTCATATGATTTATGAGGTGACCTTGAGTCAAACTGATGCATATTTTCATAAGAGGATTAGAGAGGCCAACAGATTGACCCCTTCTATGTAGAGATCCTCAAGAATGTCCAGGAGGACGGGTTGTTTCAACAACAAAAAGAATACAAGGTAGACGAATCCAAACTACTATGGTCCAAGGATTCTCTGTATGTTCCATAAGGAGGGGACCTTAGGTCCAGCATCCTCATGGAATTTCATCAAGCACCCTACTCAGGGAACCCGAGATATCAAAAGATGATATCCATTGTCAAGAAACACTTTTCTCTAGCCTAATTTAAGGGTCAGTATTGCAATCTTTATTGCAAAATGTCAGGAATACCAGCTAGTCAAATGTGAGCATCAGCATCCCGCGGGATTACTGCATCCATTGCCCATTCCATAATGGAAGTGGGAGGTCATTAGTATGGAATTTATCACTAGTTTTCAGAAAAGTAAGAAGCAACATTATTCTATTTTTGTGGTCATCGATAAGTTGTCGAAGGCAACACACTTCATCCCTGTAAAGTCGACCTACAAGGCCGTGAACATTGCTGATATATTCTTGAAAGAGATATTTAGATTGCATGGGATACCTAAGGCAATTATCTCTGATCGATATGTTAAGTTTATAGGAAAATTCTAGAGATCGTTATTCTCCGGATTCAAATACATAGTTGAACTTTAGCACTCCATATCACCCGTAGACAGACGAGCAGATATAGAGAGTAAACCAAATTGTTGAGGACATGCTCCAAATGTATGTAATGAACAATCCCATGAAATGGGAGGATTACCTGCACCTCAAAGAGTTTGTGTATAACAATGGTTATCAGACTTCCACCAATATGAGTCCCTTTTAGGTACTCCATGGTCGGAAGTGTAGGACACCGGTTACTTGGGATGTCTCAGTGGATAGGCTCATGTTAGGACCTGATTTGTTGATGGAAATGGAATAGTTTTTTACTAAGGTCTAAGTGAACCTTAAAGAAGCACAAGACCACCATAAAATTTACGCGGATCGAGAAAGAAAGGATAATGACTTTCAAATAGGAGATCATGTTTACTAGAAATTAAAATCCAAACGAAACTTGTTGAGCCTGGGTAGGTGCGGTAAGTTAGCATCTAGATTTTGCGGACCTTTTGAAATACTAGCCAAGAAAGGGCCAATGGATTATGAACTATCATTGTCCATGCATGTAAGAGTCCACAATGTTTTCCATGAATCTTTGTTAAAGAAATATTTTTATGATACTAAACATGTTGTTGATTGGTCCCTATTACAGGTGGAACCTGAAGGGGAGTTTTCCCCTGAGCCTACTCATATACTGGAAAAGAGAGAAGTACAGCTTTAGAAGCGCACCTTGGTCCAATTGAAAGTGTAGTGGAAGCACTTTGAGGCTGATGAGGCTACTTGATCCGGATTTATGCGTGAACAAAATGAAATAACATATACATAATCATAATAACAGACATTTTGCAAAGATAACAAGGATACAATAAACACATATTCTATTAAATGGCGGAAATTTAACAGACTGTAATACAATTGCTAGAATGGTGGTAGCTATCTCTGAGAAGAGATGTGGATACTACGCTCATTCGTGCCAATCTGAATACAAAATGAGGCCAAAGGGGCCTATTTATAACAATAATGAGGGTGAGGACCCCAAAAGTCCAAAACATAACCCTAGAAGATGAACTGTCATAAAGTTTGCGGCCCCAAGGTTGTAAGTTGAACAGTCAACTTCCCGGGGTCATAACGTTTGCATACGATCTCCGATTTGGGTGTTCGATAGCTTGTTGGAAAGTTCTGTCTAAGATTTACAACCTTTGGTTGGCCAAATGAATGCTGATGGCAACCATTTGGCCCCGAATCTCCAAAAAACATCGTTTAAGGCCTCAAAACAGCTCTGAAAGTTTAGGACTCGAAAAACTGTCGAAAAATAACTAGGAAACTGCCACAATGGACAATTGTTTTGAGCCAGTGGAATAGGTGGGTGGCCACCGATCTACATTTGGATCACTACTTGGGAGAACGAGGCCACCATGAGAAAGGCTTACCCTGCCTTGTTTCATGATATCATTTCGAGTTCCTAGAACACCAGGGACAGTGTCATTCTAAGCAGGGAGGGATGTCATATCCCAAATTTTGGATGTAACACTTATAGGCATGTGCCTATTGATTATGATGATTATCTTGATGTTTATTTTTATATTGGGTCACAGACCCCGCTGCATGTGAACATGATGATTTGTTTTATATATTGGATGTAAGCCAATTATTGATTATGTATGTATATGCTTGTTTGTGTTGGGCGTGAACCCTGAAACACATGATTGATGAAAAGTTTTGTGTTGAGCGAGTAGCTCTGGATCACTTTAGTGATTAATGATTTGTGTTGAGCGAGAAGCTATGGAGCACATGATTACTTACCTTTGCGTTGAGTGAGAAGCTCTCGAACACATGAAAATATAATTGGATGTGTTGGGTATAAGCCCTGTAGCCTTCCATGTTGATGTTGAGAATAAGCTCTGGAGGATCAGATCCTTGGCCATTGTATCCATAGGTGTATCATACAAGTACATCCTAACAATAGTGTTGAGAGAGGAGCTGTGGAATTTCACTAAATTGTAACGCCCTATTAAAGCATTGAGTATGGGCTCTGGTAAGCGTTAGGGGTTACTGAAAATAATTTAATAACTTCCAAGTGAAAATGACTCGAGAAAAATATTGATCTCATTATACCTATTTATAAGTAATTAAATGAAATTTCAAATTTCTGTATTCTCATCAAAGTACATAAGGGCTACGACGTTATATGAGGGAAATCCAACATGCAAGGATGTTTAGAGTTTCCTAGCCTACTAGACCTAAATTGTCTACCTACTTGACCTTAATGAAAAAGTGTCATTAAGTCTACGGATCATGGTATATGATTCCCAAAGACAAATGTTAACACCTTGTTATATTATTATGTACTTTATACATAGTATGTATAAATAATTAAATATATTAATAATATAAATAAATGAAAGAAAGAAGAGAATCTCCATCAATTATTATTTATTATTAAAGGTTAATAAATAGAGTAATGTCTGTGAAAGTCCAACTAGGAACTAGTAGAAAGTTCCTAAGTCAAAATATTAATAATTACCCAAAGTAATTGAAAATGGTTAAATCAAGAAACCAATGTTTCTTTATTTAACTGTCCCATTGACTGAAAAGTCTATCTATAAAGATTCAAGCCAAGGAAAGGCTTGGCATTCTGATCTATCATGAGAGGAGTCATTTTATGCTTGTTTGCTCTGAAGTAAATTCTTGAAGAAACATTTCCTGGAAGGAAAAGGAGAACTGATGCAGATCTGATATACTAGTTAGGAAACCCTACCTTAGGAGCTCTAAGATATTTGCATGTTGGAGTCCAGCTTGGGGGGATCTTGATTTAAACCAAGAACAATTCCGGGTCATGGTTGGGTGGAACGTGGTAGTTCCCAAGTGATTTGGTCATCAAAACAAGAGGTCAGATCTGTCTTAATTGGTTAATGCTAGTTATTTAAAGTGTGCAGGTTTGGCCATTAAAGGAGCTTCAAAAAATTACAGGTATGAGTTCTTAGTATGTTAAGTTCATTTCTATCATAAATGCTGGCTGCTTCAAGTAAAGGTTTATATTGTACTTCTAAACCTAGAAATGATTTTTCTATCTATACTTTTTCTAGTGTCTACATGTCTTATGATATCTTAACCCTAGGCTATAAATGATTTATTATACCAAGGTTAGTCAATGTTTTAGCATTGATTCATTTATGCAAAGTCAATGCATTGACTGATATTATTCAAGGGTTCTACACCCTAGTTTAAATTCTGTAGTAGCATTATTGATAAAACTGAGTTATGTATAAACTAGGTTAATTCAGACATGTTATTATTGCTCACTTATTCTTTAAAAACTCTACTCACATATTTCATTTTCCAGTAGACACATGTTTAGATTAACATAGATTAATCCTAGGAGCAAGATTTAAATAAGTAAATATATGTTTTAGATAACTTAGGGTACTATTTACAATTTGAACTACATACATACATACATACATACATACATACATACATACATACATACATACATACATATATATATATATATATATATATATATAAACAGATAAAGTCATCATGCATAAACAAATTAGAAAGCTATCTATACAATTAAATACAAGATAAATAATTCATTTAATACCTTTCAAGGTCTTCTATATTAAGAATAAACTAATACTAAAACATTCTCATTTAAATAAACATCATAAGAATTAAATGAACAGAGGAAGCACCGTGACCATCCATGTGTTCCCATATCTAAACCTTGTTCACCCATATAAAATACACACTACTAATTAAACTATTATAAATACATTTCATAAGAATCACTCTTGTCATCTAACTATTATGCACAACCATCGCATACATTAAACAACTAGTAATTAAAATATTTAAATGCCAACAAAGGTCACGACATCGATTCCTATGGATGTCCAGAACCAGGGAGAAAGTAGTCAACAACAACCATAGTTGGTATACATACCCAAAAATCAAATCACATAACCATTACATAAATAAAAGTCATAAAATACATAACACATAGGATTCAATCATTTAATTAATCCATAAGTATTTACATATAGTAAACGCCCAGGGATTGACCCTATTGGTCATCTATATTATAACCAAAGGCCATGCTATACATGTTATGTACACAGGAAACAATTATTAATCACCACCATGTTGTTAATAAGGACTACCATTACACTACCACCATGACCTCGACCAACATTTAATACACAGAGTCCATTTAATAGTCCAAAATGACAGCGACAAAGGCCATCATGGGCTACAACCCCTGGCTTATAACCAATCCACATTATATGCTAAACCTCAAATTCATAACAGAAATCAACCATTTAAAATCCATGCACAACATTCACCCAATCCATGGCCTAGCCATTATAAATTGTTATATTTTTATTATTTAAGCAATATGATCTAGGATCTTATATGAAAGAATAACATGCACAATAATAATCACAAGACACAAGAGACACAAATATTTTCTTGGGGGGAACCATAAAGGAGAAAACCCCGCAAATTCCTCAGAGATAGAATGAGCACCAATGGCAGTAGTAAAACCCAAAGACAGAGAAGATGATCTCCAACAGCTATTCTCTCTTTGTCACTTGTGTGAGAACTTCCTCTCTCACTCATGCGCCCCAGTTGAGTGAGTGTGTGTGACAAATAGAGAGTCTCACTCTCTATTTATACTAGTTTCCAACTTTTACAATTACTTACCAGGGCCAACATCTCCAGGAGAGTCTAATAACCTTAGTGCCCCTCAACTGCGGGGACTTTTCCCTTCGATAAACAAGGAGGGTTAACCTTAACTCAATTGTGGGAATTATTTCCCTGACTTACAATGGAGGGTTAGCCTCAGTGAATTTACATAACTTTATTATATTAATGAATCTCTCGATAGGAACATTGGGGTACAATAAAATACAATGGATTCTCCCGATAGGAACATCAGGGTACAATATAAGATATACAAGTGAATACATTCTAAAGTTACAAATACATCAACACTCCCTCTTAACTAGGAAGGTATTCTCTTGACACAATTCCTCGGCACAATTCTTCTTCTCTGGATCAAGTCTGGATCATCATTGAAACTGGATCATCACTATATCATCATCAAAGTTGGATCATCACTGGATCATCATCGAAACTAGATCATCACTGGATCATCATCAAAGATAGTTCATCACTCTCGATCATAATCATCAATTCTTCTGCTATCTTGATCAATAGGTGTTGTCTCTCAATTCTACTCATCATAGGAATTTCTACAGAGCCATCCCTTTTTCATGTTGGTTGTAGGCCTAGCCTCCATGTAGGTCTTGATCTTCTTCAGCACTTATATCTGACAAAGTCAAAAAGGCCTACTCGAAACTTACATCTGACCATGGGAGGAACACATCCACAACCATGTCAAAAAAGCACACCCAAAACTCACATCTGACCATGGGAGGAACACATCCATGGACCACCACCATGTCATAAAGGCACACCACTCACATATGACAATCAGAGGCCCAACCTGCCACCATCTCAGAAAGGCTCGTCCAACACTTATATATGACCTAGTCAGAAAGGCCTACCAATCACATTTTACTATGGGAGGACCAGCTTGCCACCATGTCAGAAAGGCTCAAAACTTATATCCACCCATGGGAGGCCCAACTTTCCACCATTTCAAAAAGGCTCAGTACTTATATCCGACCATGGGAGGCCCATCCTACCACCAAGTTAGAAAGGATTAGCACTTATATCTGACCCAGTTAGAAAGGATCTGCGCTTACATCTGACCCAGTCAGAAAGTCTCTGCACTTACATCTGACCATGGGAGGCCCAACCTGCCACCATGTCAGAAAGGATCTGCACTTACACCTAACCATCGAAGGACCCACCTACCACCATGTCAGAAAGGATCTGCACTTATATCTGACCATGGGAGGACCCTCCTACCACCATGTCAGAAAGGCTTCTGCACTTATATCTGACCATATAAGGAACCAATCCTACCATGTCAGAAAGGCTCTAGGACACATCACCTCCCCTTGGAGGGAACCTCGATCTGGAGAACACCAAGCTTCTCCCTGAAGTAATCAAACTTCAATATGGCCATTTCTAGCATAGAATCAAATCAGGGCTGATTACGTCCAAGGATAACCTACGAGCTTCGCCAGGACCTATTACATCCAAGGACAATGTACATAAACATTTATGTTTGAGCCACCTATGATCTTTACTAGGATTTTATGCTCAGACAACCTGTCTCACTTGCTATGCTAGAACTCCCTCTTTCGAGAGATCTTGATCTAGATCACATACTCGAGCTTCATTGCTCCTCTTTGTATCATACAAAAATGCAAGTCAAATCAATAAAATTAAATAGTAGTTTTTAAAAGAAACATACGACCTCCTAGATAGCCAAGCAAGTGGAAACATATTTTTCCTCAGCTGTTTCCAATGCTATGTAAAACTCCTTCACACTAAACCAAGAGATCACACCTAATCTCATACTGAAGCAGCACACTGAAGTTCTCTTCCTATCAATGGCACTTCCAGCCCAATTTGAATCTACATCACCCTCCAGGTTAATCTACTAATTCACCTCATACTTGATCCCATACTCAACTATACCCTTCAGGTACCTCACTGCATGCTTTGCAACCATCAGGTGAACATGTCTCAATGTATTCACAACAAAGAAAATATCTGGTCACATATTCTTCAGGTACATCAATGACCCAATGATCTGACGATACATCATATCATCAACCAACTCTAATGAAGCATCTCTCAATATCTTCAAGTTCAATGCCATAGGTGTGGTCATGGCTTTGCATTCCATCATCCTGAACCTCTTCAGGATCTCCACTGCATACTTCCTTTTTCCATGAAAGATTCCATCCGTACTCTACCACACCTCCATATCCAAGTCCTTTGAACTCGGCAGCAAGTCATCATCATATAACAGGAGCATCACTGGTCTTCCACCTTTAACATTGAACTAAAGTTTGGAATCCTATTTAATCTCAGTAAATCCTAGAGTCATCAATAATCTATCCATCTTGTTGTACCATGTCTAACATCAGGATCTTATGCAGTCATTCCATCTAAAGCAGAGCATCATACTCCCTATATCTTTCGTACTCTATGCATTGAAACATTCTATACTGGAGTGACAAGTAGCTTCCTCTGCTACTAATATTCTATGTATCCATCCAAGGTCACTGGATACCAAGATCCTCTATCTTGAACCTTTTCAAAATTTCTTCTCATCGTGAGCTTGTCATCCTCTATAGAATTTCATCTTTAACCTTGTAGCAAAGGTTAATATAGTCATCACTCTAGGTGATCTTCAAGATCCTCATGTATGTGTTATTCTATGGGTTTCTTCTGAGCTCGTACACGGCCTTCTTTCATTTACACACATGATTCTACCTGTCATGTGTCTTAACTTCTAGTGGCTGCAAATGTCTCTTCGTAGTCTATGCCTTCTTTCCGTGAGAATCCTCATGCTATGAATCTTTCCTTGTATCCCATGATCTTGCCATCTACTGCATGCTGGATCATGTAGATCCATATGGAAGACATTATGGACTTCCCTTCAGGTCTTGATACTGCATCTTGGACATCATTCTTCTTGAACTAGGATTCTCCTTCCCTTTCTTCTTGGCTACTTCTTCATAGCTGGAAGGATCTGCATCAATGATGTCGCTCAACAATGTCACATAACTGGAGTGTCTCTGAGGCCTCTTTATTTTTTTGAAAGTATCGTCATATTATTCTTCATCTTGGATTCTTTCTTGAACTGCCATCACTTGTTCTTGGAAACAATTCAAATCCATTTGTATGGTTATAAACATTTCATAAGGCAAATTGACAATGGAAAATTCTGATGCATAAAGATATAATCATGCAACTATTTTAGCCAATACAACATTCACCCATATCTCACGGAAATGTTTCTAGATGCCTTCCATCTCTACCAAGACATCATTGAGATTGTGCACTAATCCAATATGTCAGCAAATAGGTTTCATTCTAGATAAGTAGCCATGGAGATTTGCATAGCACCATGAGCTACTTACACATCACATGCATATTAGTAGTATACTGTAATTAATGCAAACATTCTATAATGCATAATACATCAACTGAATATAAAAAAAATACTTAACAAAACAATATCATGAAACGACAATTGAATACTTATATTTATTTCTTTTATGGGTAGACTCCTTCTTTAAACTTCTTCATCTTCTATAACAGCATCATTTCTTATCCAAATGCTCAATATGGGCACTGCTCGATCACATGATCTACTGCTCGAAAATACCGACATGTCTTAGTCGGTTTCTGACAGTCGCGAGCCAGATGTCCGTCCTGGTTGCAGTTATAACACACCACCTGACCATGACCTCTGCCAACCATGCCACCACGACCACGGCCTCCAAAACCCCCTCTACTTGATGCACCACCATGGTAGCCATAGCCATCATTACTCTGGCCCTCATTTTGTACCCGATAGGCATCATAGGTGTGTTCTCTCATGAGGTAATAACTGTGACACTCATCTTCATTGTGTCCTACGGACTTACAAAATTTGCAGTAAGGGTTCTTGAAGACTTGCACATACCTCTGTAGCAGATAGGAATTCTCAAATCGATGCTGGCCCGTTGTCCGATAGATCTCACAATACAGAACAGTAGGTTTGAACGGGTTTGGCGCACCATTATTTAGGTAATTTCTTACCACAGGACACTGTTCCTTGTTGTGACCTTCTGTCCAACATTGTGTGTACCAGACCTCTTCGCGACCGGTTTTTCCTTTCTTCATATCGCAAAGCTCCAAGGCCATTGCTGCCAACTACACTTGGATTTGAGAGATACTAGAGTTATCTTCGACAGGGACGGTTTCAAGCTTCATCGCGATTTCCAGAGCCTCCTGCTAGTTAGCAACATTCTGTTGCATGAGCGGAGTTTGAATATGCGGTAGCAACGCTGCAATAAACCATTCCTTGTGCTATGCAGGTCCAATGGAGAAATTGACTGGGTCTAGTATAACTTTGAATCTTTGATCAAAGTACCACACTGATTCTCCACGCCTCTGCTGAATCTCTTTCAATTCAGTGATACACTTTGACTCGGATTTCGGCTTCTTAAATTCCTTTATCATTGTGGATTTTATATCAACCAGTGCATGGTTGTGAGTGCTGGATAACTTCATGAACCAGGTCATAGAACGGTCTCTAAAAGAAGTAACCAACTGCACTCTTTTTGTATCTTGATCCATAATGGACTTAGTAATCCACACTGCTTCACATAAAAACCAGAACTGTTCTAGATCCTCTGATCCAGTTCCTTTGAAAACAGGGAGCTTAATGTCGTCATGCATATGGGCCATCACAGGTCTAGGGGGGGAGGGAGGGGGACTGGAGGTAGGCGGGGGGGAACTGACTGGGGTAGAATGACCTATGACAGGAATACTTGGGCTAGGGTGACTTTCAGACTACGACGGGTTCTCAAGGATAATAGGTCTTCGCTGCGGGGTTCTCGGAGGGTTTTCAACAGAAGGGGTTTCTTCGAGTTCTGAATCTACAGGATTTATAGGGGTATACTCAGTATTCTGACCCTAGGAATAAGTTCCAAAATATCTCTTGTACCTTTTTCCACTTCGCAGCAAACCACTTTGCTCGTCGAAGGTATTTTCACTTGCAAACATAGGTTAGTAATACAAAATCTAACAGTCTGATTCAATGAGCAATATACCTTTGTCAGCTAATAGCATTTTAATTCTCAAACTAAATGAATTAAAAAAATTACCCCTTGGTCCACTAAAAAACTGTCGCTCGGCTTCATTAAAGGAAGTACTCATGTCGATGGCGAACTCCGTCACAAATGCTTCAAGGGTTCGCATTGTCCAGAAATCAACAGAGCGGGATATCTCGTTGTTTACCCTTTTCAGTATATTAATTCTTGCGGGGGTCCAAGAAGGAAACTGCCATTCTTGGAAGTTCGTCCTTCTCTCTGTTAACCCGGATAACCACTGGTGCAACTCTATGTGGAAACTACCAAATAAAATTTCATAAAAGTCACAAAAATCATACCTTTGTAAAAAGTCGTGTGCACTACGACGCAGATTTTTGTTCTCTTGCTCAACAAATTTCAATTAAGTCTCATCAAGCCAATCACCGATTTCCTTCATAGAGGGTTTCGAGAGCATATCCCTCGAGATACAACATAAACCCCTCTTGAGAAAATACTGAGTTCAACCAGCAACGGAACCAATTTTTTGGGCTATAGGGAAGGCCGGGGTTTTATACCTTTAACTTGGCACCAACAAAAGACCCACAGAGTTGGCCCTTTCGACAACAACCTACGAACAGGTTGCAGTCTCACCCGAAACTGCTATGGGGTGTCGCAGAACCAGGTTTCTGCAAGTAGAAGAGGGATATTACTATACCTTTAGCTTTTAAACAGATTATAAATATAAATCACAGAGCTTAACATTCACTTATTTAGCTTCGCGGTTAGATAAACAAACAGTGTCTTGCGCAACCCTTTACTAGGAGTTCACAATGAAGTTATTATCTAGCAGGGATCTTTACTTATCAGATATATAAATATTAATGCATGAAACAACACAATAGAAACAACAAACAGAACCACAACACAAGATATAACGTGGTTCACCCCCAGTGTAGTGGTTACGTCCACAGAACTGTGTTTTATTCAACTTTCTACAAAAGCCACAGTTTTGATCTACGCACTCAGTTGCAGATCCCTTCAAGTCCTCAAATCCACGCACACAGCTGCAAGCCTCTGTGCACACAGCTGCAGAGGTCATCCACGCACACATCTGGGACTTAACCTTTTCTTACAAAATAGCCTTAGCTTCGCATCAATTCCTCTTACACAAAAAGCCTAACCTAACTTCTTTACAAGAGTGCATATTTATACAGTGCACTTATTACAAAACCATGGGCTTAAACCATGGGCACCCGAACCCCAAACCCTGGGCTTAAACCATGGGTTTATTACAAAAAGAGGACTTTGACTCAACCCCGACACCCCTAAGACTATTTTGAGTCATACAACTTCGACAACAAAACCGCGGAGTTACCAAAATTATGGACCTTTAAGGTGTGTGCCCCAACAAAGCAACAAAAGTATAAACATAATACTAAGCAGTAACAACAGTAAAACACCATAAGTAAAATACATTAAAAATAATGACTGAAAGTAAAAGATAGAACGTAAGAACAACGTACGAGTCAACAATGGTACATTAAGTGTATGATATATTTTTTCAAGTGAATAATGTTCCGTCTAGGTAGTTTTTACCATCCTATAAGTTTATTTTTCAATTTTTGGGGACATTAGAAGTGGTATCAGAGCTCAGTTTCAATACTAAGAGACGTATGGGCGCACTAAGCCATCACTGCAAAGAAAATATTAATTATAATATTAAATTTTGGTTTCTAACAAAAATTTTCTTGTTATTAAATTTTTTTGCAGTTACAGGAATTTTTATAGCACTGTTCAGTTTATGAATACGGAGGAAGAAAACTGTCGGGAAGGAAAGATGACCATCCCCACTCTGGAAGCGGAGCTGGTGGTAGAGCTAAACTCTGATGTTTTGAAAACTTTACATAATCTTCAAGCTGGATTGAAAAGTTTAATAGAAGACAATGTTATAGCTCAAAATGACACATCTCTGCCTATGACCACTTTCCTATGTTTTCGTCGCATGTCGACACTTCCATGACGACACTCCATGAAAAGTCACTGAAAAAACACCTAACTTGGAGGACCCATATCTTAAGTTCTGTAACTCCGTTTGACCTCATCTCTACATCATTGGAAAGGTATTTCTATTACCTAAAACTTTCTAGAAGAGACCAAAGTATGACAATTCCCAAAAATACCCTGACAAATGAGTTTTTTTTATGTACGTGAGTTTACTTAAGGAAACCCGCTTACGTACGTGATTTGCTATATATAATAGTCGCGTATGCCTTATATACATGACTTTCTACACTAAAACCTATGTATACCTCCTCATGTATGTGACTATTGTTTCTGTAACCCACGTATGCCTCCTGAAAATGTCAAAAAATACGTATTTTGAAATTTGGGTAGTTTGGGTAGTTATGCAACTGACTCCTTCAGTTTTAACTACTTTGTCTTTGCCCCTAACTCTTCATTAAGCATATAAATAGAGGTAGGGAGTTCCATGAGAGGGTACTTGAATATTTGCATCATTATGCTGGAGGAATCAGGACTCTCTTTTCCCACAACTTTTCCCTAGAAGCATTCTCCTTGTGTTGTAGAGTTTGGAGGCTGAGTTCCTTAGAGAAAAGAAGCAACAAAACCAAATCAAGGTTTCGTGAGGTGCCAAACTTGAAGAGAAGGTATACTTGTACTTGTTTTCAAGATTAATAAAGATGTGATGTCCTTCTTCTTCCCAAATAATTGTTCAATGTGTGATTGAATCTCTGTTTATGGTCATGTTATGATGTTAATTAGATTATTATTTCATGTTTCTTTGATTATCATTAATTTATATGTGGTCATATTGGTTTGAGGAAGGTATAATTTTTTTTGCAGGTCTCTTGGAGCAAGAGGAGCGAGAGGAGCAATAAGAGGATTGAAGGGATACTTGTGTCAACCTTTGTTTGTTAAGGTATGAACCATTCTAATCTCTAAATCTTGCTTATATATACTTGTAGAACTATATGCATCCACCTTTCAACCCCAGTACGTTGATGGCCTCTTAAACCCTAGCCATAAGAAACTTTCCTTTACAACAGAACTGGTGACTCCACTGGGGAGAGCCTTGTCTGCATGGGATTTCTTTGTCTTTCTTTTAGGATTTTTTGAAGTTTTAGGTCTTTGTTGCCACTTAGGAACACCTTCTAAGTCTGATAGCACACTTCCCCTACCTTCCTAAGGAAGCTTTTGACCTTTTTTGGGAGTTTTTCCACCGATACATGAGTTGCAAACTAAATAGTTGCATGTTTGGTTTGGTACACATGACTTTCTATACTTTCAACCTGCGTACGATATGCGACTTGTCAGGTTTACAACCCATGTGTGCTTGTACATGTGACTTGTTGTGCTGTCAACTTGGATATGACACGCGACCTGTCAATAGTAAAACTCGCGTATGCCCCTTTAAAGAGTGTTTTTATCCTCTTTTGTGGTTTTTTCTTCTGTTTGAAGGTGTTTTGGTAGGTATTTTGGGGTCCTCTGTAGGTGCATTAATCTAGGGAGTTAGTTTCATCCCTGTTGGTTGTTCTTTATCTATGTGGTAATCCTTTTATAACTGGGATTTGCTTGGCATGACTTTTTGGCTTGTGTTTCTGGTCAGCCTATGTCAGTGACCTTTGTTTGAGTTCAGAAGGTTGGGTGTTGGTTTCCTTCTTTTTCTGTTGGTTAAATTTACCATGCCAAAATAGTTGACTTGTTTTTTATGCAAGCCTTCCTTCCAGGTAGGGTTTATACTAACTTTAGTTCATTCTAGAGTTTGTTTGGTGGTTGTATAGCAGATTTCCTTTTGCTTTTTTTTTTTGTTATCTTCATAATTTTGTTTGTTGGTAGTTTTTCTTTTGCATTTATAAAAGAAAAATAAAAAGAACATATACTTTTTTTTGCTGCTTTCCCCCCCACCTTCTTCTTTGGCTTGACCTTGTTGGACAAGGTACTGAGCAACCTCTATTTGCAGGTTTAAATTGATACTTGGGACTTATTAACCTTTGTTTATGTCAGTCTTATTGCTCAGTCTCTCCATTCCAAAGTTGTTGGCTTGTTTACCTTTGTGAGCCTTCCTTTCAAGAGAGGTTGATATCCAACTTTAGTGAAACCTAGGGTTTGTTTGTGGGGTGTAGAGTAGCTGTCTATTTGCTTTGCTTACGGTACTTGCTTGCATTAGTTGATAGGCTATTTTTCTTTTGCATTTATAAAAGAAAAAGGAAAAAAACACATGTCTGCTTTATATGCATGTAGATTATTTTTTTAGTCTAGATTGCATGGAATATCATTGTTTTTGAAAATAAAAAATAAAAAGAATTTGTTCATTTGTGGCTTTCAAGTTTCTATTTGAAAAAGAAGAAGAGAATAGCTTTTGCTTTTTGCATTTTAGTTCTCTTTGTTTAGTCATTTTGTTTCAACTTTGAGTCAAAATACTTCACGCCATTTACCCTCTGACTAAAAACAACCCTTAAAATAAACGAAATAATTTAAAAATTATTAGTAAGTTTTATTTTATAGGGTCATACACCAACTAGCTCAGGCTAGACTTGTGGGATAAGGAGTTTAAACTCCCCACAAGTATAAAATTTCAGATGTAGTTGGCCAATCACTAGGTAAACACTTTTCTATGCTAATTATATTTGGGAAGCTCCTCTCAAACGAGAGTTAAGCACGAGGTTGCGTGGAGGCTTGGACTTAGCAGATAACCCTTTGATTCCTTGTCAAAGCATAGACCAAGGTTTTTGCACATCTGGGGATTCTTTCTTAGAAAAGGTTTCGGGCTTTGCTACCATGCCCATGTGTACGAACTAGGCTTGCGACTATTCCCCCATACTGTCAATATAGTTAAGGTAGCCTTTAGTCTCTTTGAAATCTAGGGTTCATACACAGGTACATCGAAAGGCTATTTCTGTTTGACCTTGTATGGGCTTGGAAGGTAACTCCAGTAGAAGGTGTGGGAGAGTGGTGGGTGATTCCTCCTCTTGTGCCTAAAAGCATCTACAGAGATGCCAAGTAACTGTCTATCAGCTTTCTTCTAGAAAGCATATTTTATACCTGTTTGTCTATTTGGATTTAGGAATTTTTAGTGAGTGCTTTGTGGTTTGTCTGTGCTTAGTGTGCCTTTAGGTGTGTGCTTTGTAATTTTGGTTTCTTGTCAACCTCAAACTTTGTCTCCTAGTTTGAAAATATGTCTGACACCCCTTTGAACACCAACCAAGAGATCCCCATGCTGGGAACTCCTTGTACTATTCCTCTCACGGGGAATGTTGGTGTTCCCTTGATGGCCACCCTGAATCTACCTGGATTCACCATAGCACTACCGGTGTGGTTTTTTTCCACTCCAACCGTCCTGAATGCTCTTGATGCTTCACAAGTAAGCTCATTATATCAAGGGCATCAAAACACTACTTCCCATTCACCTGTAGTTGATTCTCCTCCTCCTTCTACCTCATGCGGTGAAAGTACTGATACTAGTAGATTACAGTCTAAAAGTAGTAAAAGAAGGAGGAGTAGGAAGAAGGCACATAAGCAAGGGGGCAACCATTCAACCTATGTAAGTCATGTTTAAACTCACCACCCAGCCTTTGTGGTTCATGCTGGGGGCACCTATCCAACCTCTGCAGGTCATGTTGGATCTAAGCACTCAACCTCTGCAAGTCAAGTTGATATTCACCATCCAACCTCTATTGATCATGCTGGTGGGATCCTTCCAACCTTTCCAGGTCATGTTGGATCTAGTCACTCAGCCTCTATGGTCCATGCTGAGGGCACCCATTCAACCTTTGATGTTCAAGTTGAATCTCCCAATCCAACCTCTGTAAGTCATGTTGGATCCATCCACCCAACCTCTGAAGTTCATGTTGGGGGTACACACTCAACTGCTGTAAATCATGTTGATACTAACCATTCAGCCTCTGTTGTTCATACTGGTGGTGATCATCCAACCTTTGTAGTTCATGTTGGACCCAGTCTCTCAGTCATTGCAAGTTATGCTAGGGGCATTCTTTCAGACTTTTTGGTTCATGCTGGAGACAATCCGTTAGCCACTATGAGTCATGTTTACACTGTTGAAAAGACTAACCGTTCAAAACATAAGCCCAAGTTTCCTTGTAAGCTTTGTGAGGTAGACCACCTTACTTATAAATGCCCTTCTATTGCGGAGGTGCGAAGATTTTGGTTTCATGGTCATCCTATTTTTTAACATTCTGAAGTTTTTCAACAACCAACCTCTCTTAGTCAGGTTGGACCCAGTCACCCATCCTATGATGGTCATGCTGGGGGAAAACTCTTAGCCTCTGTAGGTCACATTGAGAGAAAATAGTCAGGCACTGCTAGTCATGTTGACACCATTGAGAAAATTGGTCATTTGAAGTGCAAACTTAAGTTCCCTTGTAAGCTATGCAAGGGAGATCATCTTACTCACTAGTGCCCTTCTATCACAGAGGTGCGAAGAGTGTGGTTCGAGACTCAAGAACTTCCTTCTTCTGAACAACCTATAGTTTCCCAACAACCTACTCAACCTTTGGTTGATCAAGTGGTCAAACCAATCTTAGATTTGGTCTATCCCACTCTTCTTTCAGAGAGTGATCTTGATGTGATTGAACCAATGTCATCTTTGGTCGATCCCACTTTCCCTTCGAAGAGTGACTTTCACTAAGCGGTTGAATCGATTCCATTGTCAATCAATCCCACTCTTCCTTTGGATATTGTAGTGTCTACTAGTCACATTCTCTTCACTACCTGTTCAGAACTTACTGAACAATGGGGCACTGAACTCACTTCGGATCAACCCCCACCAAGCTCTCGGATTTCTTCCCTTGATTGGGATAACCTAGTTGAGTCGCGCCTTCCTTTTGATACACCTTTCCAGGTAAAGGTCAAAGTTGAGCCATACACGATTGCTCGTTGTATTGTTGATGAAGGAGCCTCAGTTAGTATTTTGTCTGCTCGTGCTTGGCAAGGCATGGGATCTCCCAGCCTTGTGTCGACTGCTAGTCAGTTACTGGCATTTGATAGAAGAACTTGTATAGCCTTGGGAATTCTTGCTCAAACACCTGTTACTTTGGGTGGGAAGATCATCTTAGTTGACTTCATGGTGATAGAAGACCTCTTGGACTTTAATATGCTCCATGGACATGATTATGTCTATGCCATGTAAGATTTGGTGTCAACATTCTTTCGTGTGATGTACTTTAATCATGGTGAATAAATTGTTACTATCAATCAGTTGGATTTTCTTGATCCCTCTCCTGACCCAACTAGAGACCAGGTCTTTCCTTTATTGATTCCCAGTGTTTCTGTAGACACTACCCCACCACAAGTGAGCTATGTGGTCTCATGTCCTTTGTGTTCAATTGCTACTGAGAAGCAGCCTCTATTTTCATGCTTACCTTCCCAGGACTTGCTCCCAGTAGTTTACCAGGTGAGTCATCCTATACAGACTATGGAGTCTACTCTCCACTGTGTTGATCCATTTGATCTTGGATGATCTCCTTCCTTCGGATGGATTCTTCCTAGATTCTTTGATAAAGTCTGATATTCTATTGGATGTTGGTTCAGTTGTGCCTAAGTCTAACCCTGATTTGGCTAGTAATCATGAAATTTCTTCTTATGTTGGTCTTGTTGAGTCTTTTGACTCTTTCTTTGAACAACAAGTCAGTGATCTTGATGAGTTTGATTTTTCGTATGATTTTTTAAACTCCTGTGATATTGAGTTTGTTCCTGCAGACTCTATATCCCTTGTTGATTTTTTCTCTCCTTTTGAGGTTGATCTTATTGATTATAAACCCTCAGATCTTGGCACTATAGAGTCCTTTTTTGTTGATTCTGCCTTGACTAAATCTTTTGTAGAAGATAACAAAGCCACATGTGTTTATGCCAAAATGACCTGCATAAAAAAATTTCCTTTGAATATGATTTCGATGTTGTTGTTTCTTGGAGACGGGATCTTTATTTGTTTCACAACTGTTTACTGGCCTTATCTTGTTGTTCAAGTTGTAACTGCATTTGCATGTGCCCTTCTCCTGCTTATGAGCCTGATGCTGGCTTTCATGCTTTTAGCTCGTTGTATAAGCCCTCATCTTTGTTCTCGTCGTTGCCAAGCCTTGTATCATTTTCCCTTTGCAGCGTGACACCTTTTACCCTGAGGAGACATTCCCTCAGTGTCCTTATATTGCTCAATTTCCTTGCATTAAGCATAGGTCTATTCCTTGCGCTTGGAACTAGTTTAGCCTGCCTATGACACTTGTCTCCTCGCATTTAGAGCATTATTTTTTCTCTCCTTCAAGCTCGTTAAAAAAAGTAAGCAGGCCACGAGTTGACTTTTTCAGACTCGTTAAAACTTCATGGGAAATATATTGAGTTTATTTAGGCCCAGGTTTGACTCCTCAAAATAGACTTGTAAACTTGTCCATTCAGGCTCGTTAAGAATATGTGAATGGGCATCCACATTGGTGGTAGATTATCGCTTTCTCGGACCATGTGGAATAATAAGAGAAAGGAACACTCTCTTTTCTTTGGAATTGAGAAAAATATTCTCAGGCATAGGTTTATCACTTTTTCGGACCTGAGGGACTAAACTTACGGAAAAGGAACACCCGGTATGAGCTTAGTTTTCTCTTTTTTGTGCTCTCGACCTAAACATCAAAAAGATTCCAAGTGTACTTTATGTCTTTGTCATGCTCGTTAAACCCTAAAGAACAAAGCATTGAGTTTACTATTGTAGGCCCCATTTCTCGTAATCAAATGGATCTTTCCGAGTGATCTTTCCTTCCTTCACAGTCGTAACTCAAGCTATATGCTACTTTTGAAGGAGCGTTGGGTAGGTGGTAAATTAACCTTTTTCATACCTTCCTAACTAAGTACGAAAAAGGTGCACCTTACTTCTTCAGAAGCTTAGAGAGTTCTTATGTGGTTTGTTTTATACTTTTTCGGCCTCAGAATATTAAATTGGACGAAAAAGGACCCCCCTGGAGTCTTCTTTGGAGTTTTCAGACTCTCTAAACTATGAAAAAAATGTTGAGCATGTACTAGTTTAGGCTCATAAAATCCATGAATCAGTGCTTTATCAAGCATTCTTCTGTCCTTTCTTCGAGCTTGCCAAAAATGAAGATGGTCCCGAGTTTGCTTTCTTGGACTCGTTAAACCTTTACAAGAAAGAGGGGAAGGGAAGTTCATTCACATGTTTTTTACATCATGGCAGCAAGTCTTGTTTCTTTGAACAAAGCACCAGTTTTGAGTTTATCAATAGTTGGGTCCTAGTGTTTTGACCTTAACCTGATTCACACTTTTTTACTACTCCCATTGGTTTCTTTTCCAATTATATGGGGAATATGTCAATGTCTCCTACATTACGGATTTGTTTCGTTGCTCCTTTTGTGTAAAAATATTCCTAAGTCACTTTTGTGTCATGCTCATTGTTCAAGGCTTAAACCTTTGTCAGCCATTCTGTAGTTTCCTTGACCTGTTGTGTTAGCCATTCCCTAGTATCAGTTCATTACATCATGTCTTCGGCGGTCCTTGTCGTGAGATTTAGTACCAATTCCAGATCCAATTAGTTTTTGACTTACCTCATGTTGGATGATGAAGGATTCCTTAATGCCTTCCTTCCAATGGATCTCTTCCTATTGACTACAACACATCTTTCTCTAGGAATGAGATTTAGAGTTTTATGACAGTAACTTAGGGATTACAGTCATCAGTGGCAATTTCCCTAGCTATTGGAGAGTGGGAATACCTTAATGCCTCTTACTCGATGGATTCTTCAAGTGTTCAACTTCAAGTCCTTATATTCACACTTGTTAGAATGTACTAGGTACCTTGGGGACCATTTTCATTAATGGTGGTTTCCCTCGCTTTTGTTAACGGTTTTCATTATTGACCGGTAATCAAACGGCTTCCTCCATGTTCGACTTCAGCTCCTTTACTCGTATGGTATGGATTCATACATTTTTTGGGTAGTTTGGATTGAAGACCTTGGGCCGACAAGAGCATCGTCATTTTTCTTTTGCCCAAGTTGTGCAAGACCTTTTTACATTTTATATGACATTTTCTTGAGACATAGATCCACCTTGTATTTTTGTGGCTATGATCGATTGACGAGTATGGATCCACCTTGTTCACTTGTGGCCATGAATCCTTTAGATTTGATATGGCGCCTTTTTGCATATTGAGCGATCATGATAGTTTCTTCAGTTATGCATATGTTGGATCCACCTATATATTTATGGAGATGTTTTGTATATGGACTTGTATGTCCCAGAGATCAGTTTTTTCTGACATTTATCTCTCTTTTAGGTACCTTTGTTTGAGCCTTTTGATCTTGGATTCTCTGCTCTCTCCATACTCATCTATTTCCTTTATAATTTATTTCACCTATTGTCTTATTATCTAACCTCATACATTAGGGGGCATCTGTTAGAGCTCAAAATGACACATCTCTTCATGTGACCACTTTCCTATGTTTTCGTCGCATGTCAACACTTCCATGATGACACTTCATGAAAAGTCATTGAAAAAACACCCAACTTGGAGGACCCATATTTTTGGTTTTGTAACTTCTTTTGAAGTTGTATCTACACTATTAGAAAGGTATTTCTATTAGCTAAAACTTTCTAGAAGACACCAAAGTCTGAAAATGCCCAGAAATACCCTAAAAATGTGATTTTTTGATGTACGCAAGTTTCCTTAAGGAAAACCACATACTTATGCGAGTTGCTATATATAATAGTCATGTACACCTTATATACACAACTTTCTAGACTACAACCCATGTATACCTCCTTGTGTATGCGACTGTTGTTTCTGCAACCCACATACGCCTCCTGAAAATGTCAAAAAATACGTATTTTGAAATTTGGGTAGTTTGGGTAGTTATGCAACTGACTCCTTCAGTTGTAACTACTTTTTCTTCACCCATAAGTCTTCATTAAGCATATAAATAGAGGTAGGGAGGTCCATGAGAGGGGACTTAAATATTTGCATCATTATGCTGGAGGAATCGAGACTCTCTTTGCCCACACCTTTTCCCTAGAAGCATTCTCCTTGTGTTGCAGAGTTTGGAGGCTGATTTATTTGGAGAAGAGAAGTAGTAGAACCAGATCAAGGTTTTTGTGAGGTGTCGAACTTGAAGAGAGGGTATACTTGTACTTGTTTTCAAGATTAATAAAGATGTGATGTCCTTATTCTTCCCAAATAATTGTTCAATGTGTGATTGAATCTCTGTTTATGATCATATTATGATATTAATCATATTATTATTTCATGTTTCTTTGATTATCATTAATTTATATGTGGTCATATTGGTTTGAGGAAGGTATAATTTGTTTTGCAAGTCTATTGGAGCAAGAGGAGCGAGAGGAGCAAGAACAGGATTGAAGGGCTGCTTGGATCAACCTTCATTTGTTAAGGTATGAACCATTCTAATCTCTAAATCTTGCTTATATATACTTACAGAACTATATGCATCCACATTTCAACCCTAGCCATAGGAAACTTTCCTTTACAACAGACATCCTGAACGAATGGAAGGAGCAACTAGCTATAAATGAAGCCTTACTAAAAAATATGACGGGAGGAAGCCTGCAAGGTAAACCTACTCAGTCCACAAATAGTTCCAAAAGAGAACCTTACCCAAAATGGGCCAGCAACCCAAAAGGAGAGGAAAAAGAAGAACGCACCCCTAAAGCACCAAAAGGATACCATCATAGTCCTTCTAGTGGTGACTCACTTTCTCCACGGATAAAGAAGCAAAGGAGTGATGACAGTCTTTAGGGGGAGTTTCCAAAAATAAGAGCCACGATCTATGAAGGTGAAATAAACACTGGGGAAAAGGCTGAAGAGTGGCTGTAGGGCATGAGTAATTATTTTCAGGTTCATAACTATTCAAGTGAGATGAAGGATTGTATTTTCATATATAGCTTGAACGGAAAGGAAGCAAGATGGTGGAGAGATTTAAAACACACCAAGAAATATGAGCTACAGGAAATACACTGGGATACTTTCTGAAATCATTTCCAAGAAAACTATATGTCGGAAAGGTTCTTTGATAGAAAAGTGAAAGAGTTTCATGAACTACGCATGGGATCCATGAATATGGATGTGTTTATTAACAGATTTCTAGATCTGTTGCATTATGTGCCATACATCAAAGAAGAAAAGGTAAAGATCTAGCAGTTCCTAGGATGTCTTCCTCCTAGTTTTCGGGACAGGATTGAATTCGACATGCCTAAGATTTTGGATACCATGGTGCACAAATATAGGCTTTGTTATGAGCATGGACAGCGGAGGCAGGAGAACCTAAACTGAAACCGAGACAATTCTAAGAACTTCTCTGATAACCGCGAACCTGGGTCCAACCCATAACCATACAGAAAGCAAAATAATAGCTTTCAAGTGAACAAGAAGTTTAACAGATCTTGTACCAAGCCTTAGGTACTGGCTGCTAATGATAACAAACCAGTAGAAATTGGAGCGAATGCTACCCTACTATAGATCAAGTGATGGAAATGCAGCAGGCCTCATTATGCCCGAGATTGTAAGAACAAGACCGGTGGGGTCTTGCAAAACTTACAAGAAGAACCAACTGTCAAGGACATAGCTGGAACACCCCGAATCTATGCAACATTCGATGGCCGACAAGTAGATCATCAAGCTAAGATGGTTGAGATAGGAGGTAAGATCTTAAACACTTTTTTTTCAATACTTATTGATCCCAATGCTTGTCGGATTTATGTTGAACCTAAAATTGTTGACATATGCAAACTAGGAAAATTTAATCATGATAAACCTTAGATGGTACATTTAGCCACCGATACAAAACGAAAAGTTTCAGAAATTATTAAAGAATGTGATGTAAACCTAAATGGTTTTCTTATGAAAGTGAACCTAGACGTCCTATCTTTAGGATCGCACGATGTACTTATTGGCATGGACTGGATGGAACAACACCATGCCATGCTTGATTGTTTGCACAAGTCTATTTTGTGTACTGATCGCCTAGGGAACCAAGTGAAGCTTCAAGGCATTCCAAAGAAATATTTTGTAAGACAAATATCTGCCTTACAAGCAAAGAAATGCATTACGAAAGGCTGCAAGTTGTTTTTAATAAACATCTGAGACATAGATTCGGATAGGGAACAATGCATAGAACACTTCCCCATTCTTGAAGAATTCAAGGATGTGTTTCTCGAGAAAATCCTTGGACTACCTTCGAAATGAGACCTATAATTTTCCATCGAACTTACCCCAGGATCAGTTCCGACCTCCAAATCCCCTTACCACATCAGTGCACCTGACTTGGTGGAACTCAAACTGCAGTTGCAGGAGTTGATAGAGAAAGGGTATACCCGACCCAGTGTGTCCCCTTGGGGAGCACCAATATTGTTCTCAAAGAATAAAGATAGTATGATGCAGATGCGCATCGATTACTGTTTGTTGAACAAAATGACTATCAAGAACCGTTACCCACTCCCCAAGATCAACGACTTGTTTGATTAGGTAGGAGGAGCCAGAATATTTTTAAAGATTGACTTGCAATCTGGGTACGATCAGGTATGGATTCATGATGAGGATATTCACAAAACCACCTTTTGTACAAGGTATGGGCACTATGGGTTTGTATTGATGTCGTTTGGGTTGACCAATGCACCCGCGAACTTTATGTGTATGATGAACAACATATTCAGTAAGTATCTAGATAAGCTTGTCCTTGTATTTATAGATGAAATATTGGTTTATTCAAAGAATAAAGAAGAACACGAAGAACACCTTTGCATAGTACTACAAGTGTTGAGTGAACACCAAGTTTAAGCTAAGTTTAGTAAGTGCAATTTTTACAAACTATAGAAATTCAGGCCAGCAGTAGATTAATTTTACCCACAACAATTATCAATTGATCATGCAAAATTGCTAACAATGGAGACTGAATATGGAGCTATAACAAAAAATTATATTAAATGAGTGTACAATATCCAACCCTGTAATAACATAGGCTTCTGAATAAATAGAATACATGAAGAAATCGAATGCATGAGGAAGCATCCAAATCTAGCATAAAGCAGACTTACTATAATTAAGCAAATCCCCCATAGGTGTCAAAAGCTAATCCCAAATCTGTCATGGAGCTCATGAATTGGAAAGGGCGCATGGGCAAGCTAAAGAGTGGTGGAATGGCAGCTCATACATGCTTTTTCATGGAGAAAATAGTGGAGGATGAAGAGGACAAAAAACTAGTTCACCTCACCTAGTCTAGCTTTCCTATGTGCCTTAAAACACTGAAAAAGCAGGCAGTAAAGCAGAAAAAGCAGATAGGTGCCTAGGAGGCCAGGAATAAAGTAGATTTGATTCCTAAGGCTTTCCCAAGTGCTACATGAGTCAGATATGGCAAGTTTGACCTCTATGGATAGGCAATTAGCAACTTACACAAGGTGGGACACATGAACTAGGCAAATAAGACAAAAATAAATGAATTAACGTCTAAGTGGGTAAACTATGGGTTGATTATTCTAGAAACCCCCCTTAAGCCTGACTTTATGAGTAATATATCAAAATATAGGGCCTAGCAACAAGGCTTAGTCACCCTTTTACATACTGCAAGTCCATACAACCAAGGAAAGAGGCAAAACCAACTTGGGAAAATCCTCCCTTAAACATGGACTGTAAAACAAAATTTTAGAATCTTGTCTCCACTCATGCCTTTACAGCATGTTCATAAATCCCTAGCAGTGATTTGAGATTGCTGAAGGTATTCTCACAAAATGATTTGGTGAAGATATCAGCTACTTGTTATGAAGATGAACAGAAGAGTAGGTGAATGGTGCCATCATGCACAAGCTCTCTGATGTAGTGCATGTGAATCTCAATGTGTCTGGTTCTCTGCTTCTGAACTGGATCTTTGCAGATTCAAATGGTACTCTTGTTATCATAGTAGATGGTAGTTGAGTACTCAGGTTCGAAACCACACTCTCCAAGTAAACCCTGCAACCATAAACACTGAGTTGCTGCATTAACAACTCCTCTGTACTCAGCTTCTGTAGATGAGAGTGCAATGGCACTCTTTTTCTTGCTTGACCAGCTGATTGGCCCTTCTGCAAGCATCAACACATATCCTGAAGTGGAATTTCTATCTGTGCTATCACCTACCCAATCAGTGTCAGTAAATCCAATCAAATCAAGATCATATTTTGCCTTATAGAAGATCCCATGTGTCCTTGTTCCCTGAACAAAGTTAAGGATCCTTTTGGCTGCTTTCCAATGGATCTCATGAGGCCGATCCATGAATCTAGAAGCCACACTTACTGCATAACAAATATCAGGTCGAGTATGTGTCAGATACAATAAACATCCAATCAATTGCCTATACAGTGTATTGTTTACCATCGGTGGAGAATCATCTTCTTCCAGCTTCACTCCTGAAAGGAAAGGAGTTTTGCTTGCTTTGCAGTATTTCATTCTGAATTTGATCAGCAAATCCAAGGCATAATTCGACTGGTGCACCATGATTCCAGCTTTGGATTGAGAGATCTCAAGCCCCAGAAATTGACTTAAGAGCCCCAAATCTGTCATGGAGAAGGCTTGGTTCATAGCTCCTTTTAAGGAAGCAATCTCATCCTGTGAGCTTCTTGTAATGAGGAACATATAACAAAATGATCATTAATGAACCATTAACTAACTTCAAATAGACATTTGGATCTGATTTTCACCGAACAAAATTCAGAGATAGCAAGAAGCTATCTATCTTGGCATACCAAGCCCTGGGGGCTTGCTTTAGCCCATACAATGACTTTCTCAACCTGCACACAAGAGAAGGGTTAGTAGAAAAACCTTAAGGCTGCTGCATATATATCTCCTTAGTGAGATCTCCATTCAGGAAGGCACACTTTACATCCATATGATGTACCTCCCATTGCCTTGAGGCTGCAATGGCTAGAGCTAGCCTGATGGAATTCATCTTTGCCACTGGGGCAAAGGTCTCATTGTAATCGATGCCATGAACCTGTGAGTAGCCTTTAGCTACCAATATAGCCTTGTACTTGTCTCTCTTTTGGTCAGGTGTCTTTTTAGCTTTCTTTTTGCTTTTTGAATCCACCCTCGAATCTCCAGCAACCAGTGCTTGGTCTTTGGATGGTTTGATGGTGCCCATCATCACCAGCTTGTCTTGTTCTTGTGTGAGAGATTCCATGAAATATGCAAGGCTAGGCATCTTCCAGGTTCAAGCTGTCAATTTTGTGGTATAGAAGGTCAAAACAAATACTGAGTAGTCAGGTCCTAGCTTCGGGAGGATGGCCAATACGAGCTGATCATATTTCTTTTCGATACAACACTGCTTCAGCTGCAAAACTGGTGCTTTGAACTTTGAGAAATATAGCTGCAGGGATTCAAAGCTACTGGGACTCAGAGAAATCAGCTCATTCTCGATCTGATGTCCCCTCATCTCATCTGTCTTTCTAAAAAGATCAGAAAGCTTCTCCCATACTTGATCTGGTGATGTTGATCCATCGAGATGGAAAAGGAGGTCTTGGGAAATACTGAGACATAGGAGGCCATAGGCCTCATCTCTCTGATTATGCCATTTGATCTTCTCTGCAGTAGTATTGGGCTCTGCTTCTATAGCCATAGTCACCTTGTAGAGGCCTTTCTCTCTCAACAAGATCTCCATCTCTGCTTTCCATTCAAAATAGTTGAAGGGAATCAAGATAGTTTTCTGTGAATCCATAGCTTTAGAAAATCTGTCCCAACTGTCAGTAGAAGGCTCCCAGTCTTGATGTCGAACCTACAAAATAATTTTTGAAGGAGAGTAAAAACCTAGAATGGCTCTGATACCATGTAGAAATTCAGTCCTGCATTAGATTAATTTTACCCACAACAATTATCAATTGATCATGCAAAATTGCTAACAATGGAGACTGAATATGGAGCTGTAACACAAAATTATATTAACTGAGTGTACAATAGCCAAACCTGTAATAACATAGGCTGATAAATAAATAGAATACATGAAGAAATTGAATGCATGAGGAAGCATCCAAATCTAGCATAAAGCAAGCTTACTATAATTAAGCAAATCCCCCATATGTGTAAAAAGCTAATCCCAAATCTGTCATGGAGCTCACGAATTGGCAAGGGCACATGGGCAAGATAAAGAGTGGTGGAATGGCAGCTCATACATGCTTTTTCATGGATAAAAGATTGGAGGATGAAGAGGAAAAAAAAGTAGTTCACCTCACCTAGTCTAGCTTTCCTATGTGCCTTAAAACACTAAAAAAGCAGGCAGTAAAGAAGAAAAAGCAGATAGGTGCCTAGGAGGCCAGGAATAAAGTAGATTTGATTCCTTAGGATTTCCCAAGTGCTACATGAGTCAGATATGGCAAGTTTGACCTCTATGGATAGGCAATTATCAACTTGCACAAGGTGGGACACATGAACTAGGCAAATAAGACAAAAATAAATGAATTAATGTCTAAGTGGGTAAACTATGGGTTTATTATTCTAACACAAACCACACATATAGTATCTAGGTCACATTATCTCTGAGATAGGGATATCTATGGACCCAAAAAATATTAAATCCATAAATGATTGGCCTACCCCTACTAGTGTCACTAACATTAGGTCATTCTTGGGATTAGCCGAATATTATATAAAGTTCATTGAGAACTTCTGAAGAATATCTTTCCCCATGACCTATTTGTAGAAGAAAGCAGGAAGTTCTTATGGAGCACTAAGTGTGAAGACATTTTTCAAAAACTTAAGCGTCTTTTGATGAACGCACTGGTGTTACAAATTGTGGATCCCGATGGGGATTTTGTTGTTTGCACAAGATGCAAGCAAGGAAGGAATTGAAGGAGTCCTCTTGCAAAATGATCACATGATCTGTTATGAGTCACGGAAGTTAAAAGAGCATGAGTAGAATTACCCTGTGCATGATCTTGAGTTAGTTTCCATCATCCATGCTTTGAGGATGTGGAGGCACTACCTCGTGGGAAGGAAATTCCTTCTGAAGATAGACAATATGAGTTTGAAGTATTTATTTGATCAACCGGATCTGAGTGCGAGGCAGGCCAGATGGTTGGCTTTCCTTAGCGAGTATTATTTCAAGCTTAAGCACATTAAGGGCAAAGAAAATAAGGTTGTCGATGCTTTGAGCCAACAAACTCATATGATTGATGAGGTGACCTTGAGTCAAACTGATGCATATTTTCATAAGAGGATTAGAGAGGCCAACAGAGTTGACCCCTTCTATGTAGAGATCCTCAAGAATGTACAGGAGGATGGGTTGTTTCAACAACAAAAAGAATACAAGGTAGACGAATCCAAACTACTATGGTCCAAGGATTCTTTCTATGTTCCATAAGGAGGGGACCTTCGGTCCAGCATCCTCATGGAATTTCATCAAGCACCCTACTCAGGGAACCCGAGATATCAAAAGATGATATCCATTGTCAAGAAACACTTTTCTCTAGCCTAATTTAAGGGTTAGCATTGCAATGTTTATTGCAAAATGTCAGGAATACCAGCTAGTCAAATGTGAGCATCAGCATCCTACGGGATTACTGCATCCATTGCCCATTCCATAATGGAAGTGGGAGGTCATTAGTATGGAATTTATCACTAGTTTTCAGAAAAGTAAGAAGCAACATTATTCTATTTTTGTGGTCATCGATAAGTTGTCGAAGGCAACACACTTCATCCCTGTAAAGTCGACCTACAAGGCCGTGAACATTGTTGATATATTCTTGAAAGAGATATTTAGATTGCATGGGATACCCAAGGAAATTATCTCTGATCGATATGTTAAGTTTATAGGAAACTTCTAGATATCGTTATTCTCCGGATTCAAAGACATAGTTGAACTTTAGCACTCCATATCACCCATAGACAGACGAGCAGATATAGAGAGTAAACCAAATTGTTGAGGACATGCTCCAAATGTATGTAATGAACAATCCCATGAAATGGGAGGATTACCTGCACCTCACAGAGTTTGTGTATAACAATGGTTATCAGACTTCCACCAATATGAGTCCCTTTTAGGTACTCCATGGTCGGAAGTGTAGGACACCGGTTACTTGGGATGTCTCGGTGGATAGGCTCATGTTAGGACCTGATTTGTTGATGGAAATGGAATAGTTTTTTACTAAGGTCTAAGTGAACATTAAAGAAGCACAAGACCACCATAAAATTTACGCGGATCGGAAAAGAAAGGATAATGACTTTCAAATAGGAGATCATGTTTACTAGAAATTAAAATCCAAACGAAACTTGTTGAGCCTGGGTAGGTGCGCTAAGTTAGCACCTAGATTTTGCGGACCTTTTGAAATACTAGCCAAGAAAGGGCCAGTGGATTATGAACTATCATTGTCCATGCATGTAAGAGTCCACAATGTTTTCCATGCATCTTTGTTAAAGAAATATTTTTATGATACTAAACATGTTGTTGATTGTTCCCTATTACAGGTGGAACCTGAAGGGGAGTTTTCCCTTGAGCCTACTCATATACTGGAAAAGAGAGAAGTACAGCTTTAGAAGCACACCTTGGTCCAATTGAAAGTGTAGTGGAAGCACTTTGAGGCTGATGAGGCTACTTGATCCGGATTTATGCGTGAACGAAATGAAAGAACATATACATAATCATAATAACAGACATTTTGCAAAGATAACAAGGATACAATAAACACATATTCTATTAAATGGCGGAAATAGAACAGACTGTAATACAATTGTTAGAATGGTGGTAGCTATCTCTGAGAAGAGATGTGGCTACTACGCTCATTCGTGCCAAGATGAATACAAAATGAGGCAAAAGGGGCCTATTTATAACAATAATGAGGGTGAGAACCCCAAAAGTCCAAAACGTAACCCTAGAAGATGAACTGTCATAAAGTTTGCGGCCCCAAGGTGGTAAGTTGAACAGTCAACTTCCCGGGGTCATAACTTTTGCATACGATCTCCGATTTGGGTGTTTGATAGCTCGTTGGAAAGGTATGTCTAAGATTTAAAACTTTGGTTGGCCAAATGAATTCTGATGTAAGCCATTTGGCCCCAAATCTCCAAAAAACATCGTTTAAGGCCTCAAAACGGCTCGGAAAGTTTAGGACTCGAAAAACTGCCGAAAATATAACTAGGAAACTGCCACAATAGACAATTGTTTTGAGCCAGTGGAATAGGTGGGTGGCCACCGATCTGCATTTGGATCACTACTTGGGAGAACGAGGCCACCATGAGAAAGGCTTACCCTGCCTTGTTTCATGATATCATTTCGAGTTCCTAGAACACCAGGGACAGTGTCATTCTAAGCAGGGAGGGATGTCATATCCCAAATTTTGGATGTAACACTTATAGGCATGTGCCTATTGATTATGATGATTATCTTGATGTTTATTTTTATATTGGGTCACAGACCCCGCTGCATGTGAACATGATGATTTGTTTTATATATTGGACATAAGCCAATTATTGATTATGTATGTATATGCTTGTTTGTGTTGGGCGTGGACCCTGAAACACATGATTGATGAAAAGTTTTGTGTTGAGCGAGAAGCTCTCGAACACATGAAAATATAATTGGATGTGTTGGGCATAATCCCTGGAGCCTTCCATGTTGATGTTGAGAATAAGCTCTGGAGGATCAGATCCTTGGCCATTGTATCCATAGGTGTATAATACAAGTACATCCTAACACTAGTGTTGAGAGAGGAGCTGTGGAATTTCACTAAATTGTAATGCCCTGTTAAAGCATTGAGTATGGGCTCTGGTAAGCGTTAGGGGTTACTGAAAATAATTTAATAACTTCCAAGTGAAAATGACTCAAGAAAAATATTGATGTCATTATACCTATTTATAAGTAATTAAATGAAATTTCAAATTTCTGTATTCTCATCAAAGTACATAAGGGCTACCACGTTACATGAGGGAAATCCAACATGCAAGGATGTTTAGAGTTTCCTAGCCTACTAGACCTAAATTGTCTACCTACTTGACCTTAATGAAGAAGTGTCATTAAGTCTACGGATCATGGTATATGATTCCCAAAGACAAATGTTAACACCTTGTTATATTATTATGTACTTTATACATAGTATGTATAAATAATTCAATATATTAATAATATAAATAAATGAAAGAAAGAAGAGAATCTCCATCAATTATTATTTATTATTAAAGGTTAATAAATAGAGTAATGTCTATGAAAGTCCAACTAGGAACTAGTAGAAAGTTCCTAAGTCAAAATATTAAGAATTACCCAAAGTAATTGAAAATGGTTAAATCAAGAAACCAATGTTTCTTTATTTAACTGTCCCATTGACTGAAAAGTCTATCTATAAAGACTCAAGCCAAGGAAAGGCTTGGCGTTCTGATCTATCATGAGAGGAGTCATTTTATGCTTGTTTGCTCTGAAGTAAATTCTTGAAGAAACATTTCCTGGAACGAAAAGGAGAACTGATCCAGATCTGATATACCAGTTAGGAAACCCTACCTTAGGAGCTCTAATATATTTGCATGTTGGAGTCCAGCTTGGGGGGATCTTGATTTAAACCAAGAACAATTCTGGGTCATGGTTGGGTGGAACATGGTAGTTCCCAAGTGATTTGGTCATCAAAACAAGAGGTCAGATCTGTCTTAATTGGTTAATGCTAGTTATTTAAAGTGTGCAGGTTTGGCCATTAAAGGAGCTTCAAAAAATTACAGGTATGAGTTCTTAGTATGTTAAGTTCATTTCTATCATAAATGCTGGCTGCTTCAGGTAAAGGTTTATATTGTACTTCTAAATCTAGAAATGATTTTTCTATCTATACTTTTTCTAGTGTCTACATGTCTTATGATATCTTAACCCTAGGCTATAAATGATTTATTATACCAAGGTTAGTCAATGTTTGAGCATTGACTGATATTATTCAAGGGTTCTACACCCTAGTTTAAATTCTGTAGTAGCATTATTGATAAAACTGAGTTATCTATAAACTAGGTGAATTTAGACATGTTATAATTGCTCACTTATTCTTTAAAAACTCTACTCACATATTTCATTTTCCAGTAGACACATGTTTAGATTAACATAGATTAATCCTAGGAGCAAGATTTAAATAAGTAAATATATGATTTAGATAACTTAGGGTACTATTTACAATTTGAACTATTACATACATACATACATACATACATACATACATACATATATATATATATATATATATATCTATATATATATAAACAGATAAAGTCAGCATGCATAAACAAATCGGAAAGCTATCTATACAATTAAATACAAGATAAATAATTCATTTAAGACCTTTCAAGGTCTTCTATATTAAGAATAAACTAATACTAAAACATTCCCATTTAAATAAACATCATAAGAATTAAATGAACAGAGGAGGCATCGTGACCATCCATGTGTTCCCATATCTAAACCTTGTTCACCCATATAAAATACACACTACTAATTAAACTATTATAAATACATTTCATAAGAATCACTCTTGTCATCTAACTATTATGCACAACCATCGCATACATTAAACAACTAGTAATTAAAATCTTTAAATGCCAACAAAGGTCACGACATCGATTCCTATGGATGTCCAGAACTAGGGAGAAAGTAGTCAACAACAACCATAGCTGATATACATACCCAAAAATCAAATCACATAACCATTACATAAATAAAAGTCATAAAATACATAACATATAGGATTCAATCATTTAATTAATCCATAAGTATTTACATATAGTAAACGCCCAGGGATTGACCCTATTGGTCATCTATATTATAACCAAAGGCCATGCTATACATGTTATGTACACAGGAAACAATTATTAATCACCACCATGTTGTTAATAAGGACTGCGATTACACTACCACCATGACCTCGACCAACATTTAATACACAAAGTCCATTTAATAGTCCAAAATGGCAGCGACGAAGGCCATCATGGGCTACAACCCCTGGCTTATACCCAATCCACATTATATGCTAAACCTCAAATTCATAACAGAAATCAACCATTTAAAATCCATGTGCAGCATTCACCCAATCCATGGCCTAGCCATTATAAATTGTTATATTTTTATTATTTAAGCAATATGATCTAGGATCTTATATGAAAGAATAACATGCACAATAATAATCACAAGAGACAAGAGACACAAATATTTTCTTGGGGGGAACCATAAAGGAGAAAACCCCACAACTTCCTCAGAGATAGAATGAGCACCAATGGCAGTAGTAAAACCCAAAGACAGAGAAGATGATCTCCAACAACTATTCTCTCTTTGTCACTTGTGTGAGAACTTCCTCTCTCACTCATGCGCCCCAGTTGAGTGAGTGTGTGTGACAAATAGAGAGTCTCACTCTCTATTTATACTAGTGTCCAACTTTTACAATTACTTACCACGGCCAACATCTCCAGGAGAGTCTAATAACCTTAGTGCCCCTCAACTGCGGGGACTTTTCCCTTCGATAAACAAGGAGGGTTAACCTTAACTCAATTGTGGGAATTATTTCCCTGACTTACAATGGAGGGTTAGCCTCAGTGAATTTACATAACTTTATTATATTAATGACTCTCTTGATAGGAACATCGGGGTACAATAAAATACAATGGATTCTCCCGATAGTAGGAACATCGGGGTACAATATAATATATACAAGTGAATACATTCTAAAGTTACAAATACATCAACACTCCCTCTTAACTAGGAAGGTATTCTCTTGACACAATTCCTCGGCACAATTCTTCTTCTTTGGATCAAGTCTGGATCATCATTGAAACTGGATCATCACTATATCATCATCAAAGTTGGATCATCACTGGATCATCATCAAAGATAGTTCATCACTCTCGATCATAATCATCAATGCTTCTGCTATATTGATCAATAGGTGTTGTCTCTCACTTCTACTCATCATAGGAATTTCTACAGAGCCATCCCTTTTTCATGTTGGTTGTAGGCCTATCCTCCATGTAGGTCTTCATCTTCTTCAGCACTTATATCTGACACAGTAAAAAAGGCCTACTCGAAACTTACATCTGACCATGGGAGGAACACATCCACAACCATGTCAAAAAAGCACACCCAAAACTCACATCTGACCATGGGAGGAACACATCCATGGACCACCACCATGTCATAAAGGCCCACCACTCACATATGACAATCAGAGGCCCAACCTGCCACCATCTCAGAAAGGATCGTCCAACACTTATATATGACCTAGTCAGAAAGGCCTACCACTCACATTTGACTATGGGAGGACCAGATTGCCACCATGTCAGAAAGGCTCAACACTTGTATCCACCCATGGGAGGCCCAACTTTCCACCATGTCAAAAAGGCTCAGCACTTATATCCAACCATGGGAGGCCCATCCTACCACCAAGTCAGAAAGGATTAGCACTTATATCTGACCCAGTTAGAAAGGATCTACGCTTACATCTGACCCATTCAGAAAGTCTCTGCACTTACATCTGACCATGGGAGGCCCAACCTGCCACCATGCCAGAAAGGATCTGCACTTACACCTAACCATCGAAGGAGCCACCTACCACCATGTCAGAAAGGATCTACACTTATATCTGACCATGGGAGGACCCTCCTACCACCATGTCAAAAAGGCTTCTACACTTATATCTGACCATATAAGGAACCAATCCTACCATGTCAGAAAGGCTCTAGGACACATCACCTCCCCTTGGAGGGAACCTCGATCTAGAGAACACCAAGCTTCTCCCTGAAGTAATCAAACTTCAATATGGCCATTTCTAGCATAGAATCACATTAGGGCTGATTACGTCCAAGGATAACCTACGAGCTTCACCAGGACCTATTACATCCAAGGAAAATGTACATAAACATTTATGTTTGAGCCACCTATGATCTTTGCTAGGATTTTATGCTCAGACAACCTGTCTCACTCGCTATGCTAGAACTCCCTCTTTCGAGAGATCTTGATCTGGATCACATACTCGAGCTTCATTGCTCCTCTTTGTATCATACAAAAATGCAAGTCAAATCAATAAAATTAAATAGTAGTTTTTAAAAGAAACATACGACCTCCCAGATAGCCAAGCAAGTGGAAACATATTTTTCCTCAGCTGTTTCCAATGCTATGTAAAACTCCTTCATGCTAAACCAAGAGATCACACCTAATCTCATACTGAAGCAGCACACTGAAGTTCTCTTCCTATCAATGGCACTTCCAGCCCAATTTGAATCTACATCACCCTCCAGGTTAATCTACTAATTCACCTCATACTTGATCCCATACACAACTATACCCTTCAGGTACCTCACTACATGCTTTGCAACCATCAGGTGAACATATCTCAATGTATTCACAACAAAGAAAATATCTGGTCTTGTATTCTTCAGGTACATCAATGACCCAATGATCTGACGATACATCATAGCATCAACCAACTATAATGAAGAATCACTCAATATCTTCAAGTTCAATGCCATAGGTGTGGTCATGGCCTTGCATTCCATCATCCTGAACCTCTTCAGGATCTCCACTGCATACTTCCTTTTTCCATGAAAGATTCCATCCGCACTCTACCACACCTCCATATCCAAGTCCTTTGAACTTGGCAGAAAGTCATCATCATATAACATGAGCATCACTGGTCTTCCACCTTTAACATTGAAGTAAAGGTTGGAATCCTCTTTAATCTTAGTAAATCCTAGAGTCATCAATAATCTATCCATCTTGTCGTACCATGTCTAACATCAGGATCTTATGCAGTCATTCCATCTAAAGCAGAGCATCATACTCCCTCTATCTTTCGTACTCTATGCATTGAAACATTCTATACTGGAGTGACAAGTAGCTTCCTCTGCTACTAATATTCTATGTATCCATCCAAGGTCACTGGATACCAAGATCCTCTATCTTGAACCTTTTCAAAATTTCTTAACGCCGTGAGCTTGTCATCCTCTATAGAATTTCATCTTCAACCTTGTAGCAAAGGTTAAGATAGTCATCACTCTAGGTGATCTTCAAGATCCTCATGTATGTGTTATTCTACGGGTTTCTTCTGAGCTCGTACACGGCCTTCTTTCATTTACACACATGATTCTACCTGTCATGTGTCTTAACTTCTAGTGGCTGCAAATGTCTCTTCGTAGCCTATGCCTTCTTTCCGTGAGAATCCTCATGCTATGAATCTTTCCTTGTATCCCATGATATTGCCATCTACTGCATGCTGGATCATGTAGATCCATATGGAAGACATTATGGACTTCCCTTCAGGTCTTGATACTGCATCTTGGACATCATTCTTCTTGAACTAGGATTCTCCTTCCCTTTCTTCTTGGCTACTTCTTCATAGCTGGAAGGATCTGCATCAATGATGTCGCTCAACAATGTCACATAACTGGAGTGTCTCTGAGGCCTCTTTATTTTTTTGAAAGTATCGTCATATTATTCTTCATCTTGGATTCTTTCTTGAACTGCCGTCACTTGTTCTTCGAAACAAGTCAAATCCATTTGTATGGTTATAAACATTTCATAAGGCAAATTGACAATGGAAAATTCTGATGCATAAAGATATAATCATGCAACTATTTTAGCCAATACAACATTCACCCATATCTCACGGAAATGTTTCTAGATGCCTTCCATATCTACCAAGACATCATTGAGATTGTGCACTAATCCAATATGTCAACAAATAGGTTTCATTCTAGATAAGTAGCCATGGAGATTTGTATAGCACCATGAGCTACTTACACATCACATGCATATTAGTAGTATACTGTAATTAATGCAAACATTCTATAATGCATAATACATCAACTGAATATAAAAAAATGCTTAACAAAATAATATCATGAAATGACAATTGAATACTTATATTTATTTCTTTTATGGGTAGACTCCTTCTTTAAACTTCTTCATCTTCTATAACAGCATCATTTCTTATCCAAATGCTCAATATGGATAAGAGGATCTTCAAGAATTGAGTTCTTCATATTCCTCATCACTTGCGGGATATTATTTGAATCATGAGCACTTGATCTTCAATTTCTCCCATCTTCTCTTCTCTTATTATGGGTAGAGCTTCATCTTGTGTGTGCTCTTCCCAAAGTCTCCTGAAAGTAATCACTTCCTTCTGGCATACATTCCTCGAATGAATGAATCCCATTATCCTGAGAGGCCGTTCCAGGTGGTTATCACAATGTCTGCATTCTCTACTTCTTCATCCACTACATCAAGTTGTTATTTGATTTGAGAGACCCTTGTAAAGTATGAGTGTATGGTCTTTGCATTCTGGATCTTCACATTCTTCAATTGGTTTCTTAAAGTCATTTTCTGATTTATGTTCTTCCCTTGAAATAGCTTGGTCAGGGAATCAAACATCTCTTTGGGTGTCTTTAGGGAAGACACTTGTGGTATAAGGTGATCCTTGATTTAATCAGCAATGATCTTCTTGACCTTGACCAAGTTCTTCTTGTGTAATGATTTTAGCCTCCTCTCCCTCTAGAACTGGAACCTTTCCACTTATGTAGGTGTCCAATTTCATTTTCTTGAAGAACTAGTGAGATCCAATAACTCCATGCTTGGGAGTTGTCAGTTTCACCAAGCTTGTCATCAAGATGGCGTGATTAGTCATTTTGAAATGAGAACCTCAAATGTAAATAGAAAAAGATAATATCTTACCGATTTGAGGTGTCCGTCCTAGTTCCAGAGCTAGCTTATCTAGGGTTTGTCAGAGAAAACCTAATTTTAAAAACTTGGAACCTTTTAGATATGATTGGATATAAAGATAGAAATTTCCAAGGAAAGCTGTCCAATGTACTCCTTTTCTGAAAACAGTGGAGGGAAGCTCCTGGAATAGGAAGCCCTAGTTTACCAATTTCTTCTACAGAAATGCCTGATACTGTTTCTTCGGTATCTCCAAAAATAATGCTCCTCTATGTCTGAAATTTAGTATTGAGGTAACCTCATATGTCCTTTTTCAAACACTATAGGTTTTACCATAATTGGTTTCATCAATTGGGACTTATGATAGTTCTCCCAAGGTGAATTATTTCAGGACTGTTCAGCATATCAAACTTGTATGGACTGCCATGTGTCCCTGTTTCATCATCAGGGTCTAAAACATTTAGCACAGAAATTAAAGTCCATGCACTATCTTGAACATCTTGCAAAATTTGAGTTGTATATTTGTATCCCGAGAGATAGCAATTCTCCCTAGGTGTCCTGTTTAGGGATGAATCCTGGAAGAGGATGGAACCCTGACTTGAAGGAAACATATCTCCCAAAATATATATAATATGAGGCTGAAATTTTTACATAGGGTACATCAGGAGTTTATCTTCAGTCTCTAAAACTTTCGGCCCCTGAGACTTCTTCAATCCTAAGATATAGCACATTTTCCAAAACTACCCATGTTAGTATTTTAGGGTTTTTTAGGCCTGTGGTCTAACTAGGGTTTGAATTTCCCGTAGTTTTACCAAACCAAAAAGATCAAACTTGGTCTCTAAACTTTGATTTTCATGAGGAGAAAAATCCTATGCGAGGCTCAATAAAAAATTCCTCTTCTGTGAAAATCCCTAATTTCCTGCAGCAAAAATTGAAAATCCTAAAATCAAATTCTGCTTTGACAGATAGATGTACCCTTCAATGGAGAGTTAGCCTAGCATCCTTTTTCCAATGGATTGTGGAGAGAGACCCAAAAAGTAAGAAGCCCTAGTTTATGTAGTTACATAGTGTCTTTTTCTAAGGTTATCTTTGATTCCAAGTTATATTTTTATCATTTAAGCAATATGATCTAGGATCTTATCTCAGAGAATAACATGCACAACAATAATCACAAGAGATAAGAGACAGAAATATTTTCCTTGGGGAAACCATAAAGGAGAAAACCCTGCAACTTCCTTAGAGATAGACTAAGCACCAATGGCAGCATTAAAACCAAAAGATAGAAAATATGATCTCCAATAGTTGTTCTCTCTCTCTCACTTGTGTGAGAACTTCCTCTCTCACTCATGCACCCTAGTTGAGTGAGTGTGTGTGACAAATAGAGAGACTCACTCTCTATTTATACTAGTTTCTGACTTTTACAATTACTTACCAGGGCCAACATCTCTAGGAGAGTCTAGTAACCCTAATGCCCCTCAAATGTGGGGACTTTACCTTCGATCAACAAAAAGGGTTAACCTTAACACAATTGTGGCCACTATTTCCCCGACTTACAATGGAGGGTTAAACTCAATGACTTTACATGACTTTATTATATTAATGACTCTCCTGAAAGGAACATCGAGGTATAATGAAATACAATGGATTCTCCCGATAGGAACATTAGGGTACAATATAAGATATACAAGTGAATACATTTTGAAGTTACAAATACATCAACATAAATACACAGTATGGTTTTAATAATAAAACTACTCTATTAATAATTCACCTCTTAAGCTAATAAATGAAATTCAAAAAGTAACAAATTACATCAAATCTATTGCAACCATCAAGGAGAAGGATTAAGCCACTTATGGTTGGGTCTTCCAACCCACGCTGTTCACCATTACAGAAAATTGTAAAATACTCAACACACAGACAAATGAAGGAGTATGTCATTATAAAACCCTGTTAACAAACCATTCACATAGTATGCATTCCATACATACAAAGTAAGCCTAAAAACGATGTCCATTTCATTAAAATGTAGAGTATATACATTTATGCACAGTATTTCCATTGGAAGTATCTCCACACAATCCATTTAGAATTCAAAACGAAGTCCACACAGGCATGCCAATGGGCTATGGCACCATTGCAAGCAATGGTGCATCCCATGGCTGAAAAGCTTGAATTCGTCTATGATTTTACAGACCCAAAATTTGTACACAAAGCCAAAAGAAATGTGATTTCACTCCATGGCCAAAGCCACTGAAACGTTGAATTAAAAACACAAGTATGAGTATTACATGCCTGAAGGAGAATTCAAATGCCACAGTGAAACCCCAAAACCAAAACATGAAGACATCACTTAGTCGGGCCGAGAAATAACAAGAACTGTCTTGTTGGAAGGCTTATCTTACACCATTGACATCACACAGGAACCAACGATGAGCTTCAAACCATGTTACTCTCCATAGACCCCAACACCTGCAACCATCCAAAAACATGTGAGAAGTATGAGCATGTTTAAATGCATCAATGTCAAACCATCAAATTACTGTGAAGCCAGACGAGCTCTTACTTTTGTGGCCATGGAGGTCGCCTCCATTTTTCCCCTCCACAGAGCAAGAACAAACCCCAACTCAAAACAAAGCAAATGACAAATCCATCATGAGCCAAGTCCTAATATTGAGGCTGCCACAATTACCAAGAACATTAAATGCACTAGTTGGTGACTATTATCGAAATACCAAACCCATTCTCCATAGTTAAGCTTTGTTGCATAAATCGTGACCTCATTTCCCATGCAAAATATTAAACCCTTCTGACATATGGTTTAACCTTATGCTGTATTCGCCATGCCCCAAAGATTAACAAAATATCATATAATATTACAAGATAATGCTAATACATAGTCTGGACATGGTTTGAGTTATCTCAAAGTCCTAGCATTAGTATGTATCATGTAAACCTTAGGTTTAATCCTTGGCACAATGAATTTGTCCCTAAGCTTAAATGCTTAGTAATCATGGCATATGGAATATGTCATGATAGTTTTACCAGAAATAAAACTCCAAGGTCATAACCTGAAAAATATAAATAAGAAGATATGTTAATAGCATGATAAAATAAACATAAATTATTAGTGCATAGATTTTCTAGTATCACCTAGTTATTTATCTAGGTAGATATTTAGCGAAACAAGACTTACCTTGCTACCAATCTAAAGTAGTAAGGTAGTGTAATAACAAGCATTAAGTAGAAATTAATATTGAATTGATCAAACTCTCTACTAATCCTTTTAACGCAAGGTAAACCTGCAAGTAAAAGAAAGAGGTGCCTTAGTTCGATTGAACTAAGTAAGCCTGCATACCAAGTAATACTTTACCTCTTAGAACATCATGGGAGAACGAGTCCCGCCACTCTACTTACTTTGTTTCCACAAAGAAAGTTAAGCTAGGACTCTATAATTAACAAGTGCGACAATGCAGAAAGAACAAAGCATATAAATCCAGCGACAACTCATAAGCAACAAAACTATAAACATAATACTAAGCAGTAAACAACAGTACAACATAATAAGTAAATACATTAAAAATAATGACTAAAAGTAAAACATAGAATGTAATAACAGCTTACAAATAAACAATGGTACATGAAGTGTACAATAGAGTTTCATAAGTGAATAATGTTTCGTCTAGGTAGTTTTTACCAGCCTATAATTTTTTTTTTATGATTTTTGGGGACATTATAGTGAGCCACATAATTTGAGTGGATCACTAAAGGAGACAGAAAGAATATTAGGGAATCCATGAAAAACTTTGTTGACATCAATACCTTGGTGGAAATATGTTGTTGGAAAGCTTCTGGTGGAGAGATAGAAGGAGAATCCTTTCTGGAGGAGTGCATAGCACTGCAAGAAGGCATGTCCAAGATGAAGGAGAGCTATATGAACTTAACATATGATAGAGAACATCTGCTCATGGTGGATGAAATGTACCATTGTGCATTCAAGAGAGAAACAAAAGAGTCTGAAAGACTCCATAGTAAATGGGAGGCTACATATGATTCCTTGAAAAGAATAAAAGAAGCTCTTCAAGAGTCAAGGTTGCAGATTAATCAACTTCAAAGGGAGTTGAATGTACCGAAATCCCCATATTGCATGGAAAAGAATCAGGTGCACTTGGTAGTAACTAATTTGGATGTGTTGAATGAACCTCATGTAGAGGACACACATGAGGAAGGAGCATATTTGCAAATGCTTGTGAAAAGATATGAGGAAGAAAATCTTGGCCAAACACTCATTGAGATTGAGAGGAAGGTTGAAGTTTTCTCAGCTATGATAAATATGGATGAGGACATTCCAATTGAATCAACAATAAAACATTACTATCTATTCATGGATTGTGTAGATAAATATGTCACTAAAATAGAGGATCAAGGATGTACTAGAATTGCTTGCATCAATAGAGGGTTGTTCGACATGCATGTTTGGAAGGAGACACCTTATGACATAACCTTATGGATTGTATATTTTGCTCTAGAAGAGATGGCTGATCACATTCCATTTGGATCAACAAATAAAATTCTTTATTCATCCATTGATCGGGTGGATAGAGACATCTTTGGAATGAATACCTTGGGAGGTAAATAATTTTATTTCTGGAATAATTTTTTTGTTGTGACTGACATTGTCCTGACATGTGAACAAAAAAAAAAACTATTTTGCAACCATTATATACCTCCCATACACATGCACATAAGGTACATTCTGATTTGCATGTGCTTGAGGAGTTTGAGGTCAAGCAAGATGAAGACCAAGCACTTGCATGGTTTCTAAGAGATTATGAGTTTCCTCTAGGAAAATGTTGTACAATTTTGAAGGAGGCACATGATCACACAATGGAGCACTAGTGGAAAATGAGAGATTAGTGACAAAAAAAATGACCAAAATCTGCATATCAATGACCACTTTTGGTTTGGCAATCACTGGTGGCTAATTTACGGTCTTTTATTACGCGACCAAAATTGGTCATTTTTATTTTGGTCATTTATAGCTTGTCAGTTGTTCATTAATTTGGTCATTATTTTGGTCATATATTTGAATTAGTGAACAAATATATGACCACATTTATGACCAAATTAATGACCACATGACAAACTAGAATATGAACACATTTTGTCGCATAATAAAAGACAATAAGTTAGCCACCAAAACTGCTTTTTGGTCATTGATATGCAAATTTTGGTCCTTGTTTTTTGTTATTTATATCTCATTGTTTGGTCACATATCTATCAATTTTTGGTCATTAATCTCATTTATTGGTCACTAATTTAGTCATTTTTAGTCGTTTTATAAGTGGTTATTATATTTTTGTAGTATTAATGGTCTCCATTATTAATCAATATAAATTTTTAATATGATATTATGTTTAAATTAAAAAATAATCATACATTGTTTATCATCATCTAATACACATGTGAATTATGCAATGTCACATTAATTATAACACAAATAATATAAAGTAAAACCATATAAGTTTTAAATCACACAAATTATATAATATAAAATGTCAGGTATTACAATAAATATGAGTTTTCTCTAAAACTATCTCCATATAACTTTACATGAAAATCATCTAGTACATCGATGAATTTTCAAAATATTACAATTGCTAAATCATCCCACTTGTACTTGGCTGCTAATCCATACTTAGCATCTTGAAACCCTCAGCAACAAGCTCTTCATACTCAATGGAAAAGTCTCAACAACAAGGTCTTCGTACTCAATGGCCCACTTTTTGAGCTTTCTATCTGCGCATGTGCTTCTGTATCTGAACTGCACATTCTAAGATTTATATTTGTGAATGTGCTTCTATATACGCACTACATTATCCTCCCTCCTCATGTTTTTATAAATCTTGCGAGCAAGGTTACCTGCAAACAACACATGTTAAGAAATAAATTTTGTTGTTTGCTAAAAAGAGAAAACAAATAACTAAAAAAATGTACATAGTAATTTCACAAGAATTAACATGGAAATCAGTTATTGAGCTTCTTTTAAAAGTCCATAAATAGTAGATATGTAGCTTTTATGATCTTAATAAAATGACTATAGTTATTGTTCTAGAAAAACACTATCAAAAGTAGTAATGTAACCTTCTGGAAACCTTTTCATGATGGATCATTTTGAGGAGCAATAAGATTGTGTAAATGTTTTGAAAAAAATATAAGCAAAAATAATAATCTAGACAACTAGTTAAATATTGTGCTAGTCTAGGAAGCGGTGTGCATTTAAAATCCCATAGGAAAATGTTAAACAAACTGCAAGTGTGTTTTCTGTTTGAAGCAAGACAAACATTAAATCTACACAATATTCGTTGTCTAAATGGAAACCTCAATTGTAGTAGAAAATCATGATGACTGATCCTAGTTTTTCTCCAGTAATTAGGGATTCAGGACAACAAAAAGGTAACAACATTCCATGCCCATAGATAGCCAATGATAGAATAAATATTCAAACAACTTACTAACTTTGCTACTACTAGTGAAAATGACTGTGGCTATAATAAGGCTAGATTTTTATCAGCAAATTCTAGTGTTCTTTTGATCTGTGCTGATTTAGATTCACTGATTTTTGCAACAGGGAAATTCCATCTCCACGAAGGTTCATACTGTGGATGGAATGGCTGTTATTAAGCACTGTTGTGTCCTCATATGATGTCCAGTTTCCAACTTATAAAATATACGGATTTTTGCAATATTGCTTAGCAGTAATAGTGGTTCTAAAATTTGAAGGTCTTAAAATAGTTTTGTTTTGTCTTGCATAGAAAAAACAAACAACAATAATAGCCATTCCCATTGACCATTACATCCTAATATTCCTTAAGTAATTCAGTGGTAGGAATGGAATCTTAAGCTTCACAGTAATTGATTGCAATACCCTGATTTGACTCTAACTGAGAAGTTCTAAGAAGTTGCTTAAAAGTTCAAAAAGTAGAAGCTATACTGTAACTTTCTTCCATCCAAAGAAAATTTTCCAACAACTTGGTGCCAATATATTTACAGAAGAATATCCTTAACTTAGTGGTAAGAACTTTACTGACTTGGCTAGGGTAACTCCATGACAGAGCTTAGTCAAACCTCTCTGTGTTCTCATGGATGTTTAATAAGAAACTTAAGAACCTGCTACATAAGTCACATCTTGATGAGGCAATATGTGGTATATTTTCTATCAGTGTAACTGCTCTTGCAAACCTACCACTTCATCCATATCATTATTACATAACTTCCAATCCAACCTTAATTAAACTATTTTTCTAACATATTAGATAGAATAACATCACTAGGTGAACCCTTAATGGCCAGTTTACTCTAATCATCAAATTTTAGCATATAATTAAAATTTTATGATATACAGTTGACATTATAATAGAAATTTTTTATGATAGATAGATGATAAAATTTAGAAAGATATGTGAAAATGGAAATTTGTAGAAAATTTTATAACAGAAAAAGTTGCAAATATTGAAAATAGTAACATTTTAACAAGAGGGTAAAATGAAAAGAACCTTATCTTTGTTCAATTAGACCAACATAAATAATTATCAAGTAGACAGCTTGTAAAAATATTACACTGTAAAAGGAGCATATAACAAAAAATGACCAAGAAAAAGAGTTATTTGCAAGAAAAATAAAGAAAGCATACGCTAGTCCACATGACCTGAAAATTTAATAATACTATTAATGCAATTTTATTATATCACTATAGTTACTAGGATTTGATGAGCATCATATTTCCAATTTGACTTTCGTGCTTCATTGTTACTAAAATCCAAGGCCTTCCTTTGTGATTTTCTAGCTATACTAATTGCAAATAAAAAAATTATTTATCCAATCAAGACTTAGACCTAGAAACAACTCAAGAAATCCAAAATGGAGAGTCAACTCAATGACACAACAAAGATCAGCATTAACTAGCTTCATAAAAATTTAGGCATCATAAACTCAAGAATCAGGGATCATATACTCAGAAAAATTCAATAACTCTGAAACCCAAAAAACTCAACAAAACTTGGCAATATCCTGCCGAGTTTGACAAAAAAGGAACGAGTTTTGACCAAAGAGTCAACTCCGCTCACCAAGTTGGGAATCAGAGTTGATTCACTACTCGGTGAGTCTTGTTACAGAGGATATATCCCTTTTTGCTCATATTTCACAGGATGCTTGATATACATACCAGTGCTCTTAATACGCTCTTCTAGAGAGTACACAAAATGAGGCAAAATTATTATTGTATTTAAATACTTGGTAATTACTTTAATAGACATCAAACATTATGAAACCGCAAATTTTGGCCCCAAAACATTTTGCAAGAGATTTTGATATGTATCTTTGAAAAAAATGGCTCCATAAGAGCTCAAAATTGCACATGATCAGAAAGTGGGTGAAAGACAAAAGAAATTTCCTCAGAATACAAGACTTTATTTCCAAAGAGACCTACAAGGAGATAACGGTGAAAATAAACCTAGACGTTGCATTTGCAGTAACTAACATATGCCCTAGCTACTCTAGGCAAAGTATTTGCTACACTACTTTCTAATGTTTATACTGGCACATTGTGAATTTTGAATGGACATATAGTATACTATATAAATATCTTGCGTTAGTGGATGAATGACTAATCAACCATTTGTCCTTCCATAAGAGTTATAAAAGGGTACAAATAAGTATGAATATAAAAAATAAGACCCAAAACAACTAGCACAAAATGCATGTAAAAACATAAAGCTTTTGGAAATACCATAGAAACAACCCTATAGATTAGAAAGTTTCTTGACAAAATGAGAATAGAAACTTAGTGTCTCATCCAACATACCATGATATGAACGTTATAATTACTGAAAGAAAGGAGTTCATAAAGAATTTGCACACTCTTTTTGTAAACAATGTTGTAAATTTATATAACAGTCCAAAATATGGTAAAAAAATCCATTTTAAAAGAGCGTGCAAAAGAACCTAAAAACTCTAGAAGCACACATGAATTATAAAACAACAAATTTTTTAAAAGATGAGAAAATTAAGAAGCAAAATGGATACAAATCCATGTTCTTATATCTCTAGTTACTACTAAAATAACACCTAAATATATGGTAATATATTTGAACATTTCAATTATCAGTAATTTGTATACTTAATCTAGTACCTTCAGTCCCGACGTTGCCTTCCTAGACACAAAATTCAATAGAATTAGCCCCAAAATAGCTAGAAACTGCACATATTGACCAGAAAAATATCTTCCCTATGTTATCATCCATGTTAGGATCCTTTTAATATGGGACTGGCATAGCACATAATTATACATATGTTGGGAATGATAACATGCTCATGGAATGTTTTGTATTCTTAAAGTGAACTAATCCAAACTTAAAAATTTCATTCACAATCTTTTTACCCTTGAACTAACATGTGGTAGTAGGTAAATTTTAAAACTACAAGAAGTATGTTTGGGAAAAAGCAATGTTTCTGTACTAATAAAAAATGATAAAATAGCCTAAGACCCTGTTGAAATCCATAGGAAAATATTCAAAATACAATTAAACCAAAGATACAAGAAAAGAACAAATACATGCAAGATACTTACTCATCATCATCTGGATGTGAATAAATATTCAAATTCATATTTGATAATGTTGGAAAATTAATCTCATCCTCTTGGGTGCTATCATCATGATTTTCCTCTTGATCTTCTTCAGAACTCAATTGAGAATTGCAAAAGAGATTCTACATGCAGTAGAAACTATATCAATAACTCTATATTACAAACATTCACTAGCATAACAAATAAATGCAATCATAGAAAAAACATATAAATTTATTCATTCAAACCTAGGTGTCCTTAACTGGTGCTCGTAATACACCATTGGTCTTGGAATTATCTTTCCTTGTACCCTGCATAGGTGATAAGTAGGAGACAATTTCCAAGTTAATTCTAGCACAATCTTTCATTTTCCACTGATTAAGCAAGAAATGAATTGCTTTTCTGGAATAAACAAACACTTCCTTTTGCATATTTCCTAATTAAATGCTAGAGCCAAATGAATGACAAGCACAAATATCCAATCTTGAACTGAAAATTGACCTACAGATTAATTCATTTCTAACCTTGTCACAAAAATTGGAATACTTATCAATAGAAATATCCACAATAATTTCATTAGTGTGTAGTTCAATGCCTTGTGGGAGACCTTTGGTACAAACTTTAGCAAGAACTCTAGTGTAACCATGCTCACAACCAACATACAATGCTTCTATTAATGAAAATTGCGTTGAAAACATCAAATGACCCATCCTTAAGACCAAGGGATGTTTTTAAAAGTCACCCAATAGACTTATGACATGCAAATGGCCACTCATGGTCCTCGTAGGATGTATAAGCTATCAATTATAAGATAACAAAGGATGCTCAAACCCCATAAACCCTATCAAATGCACAAAGAAAGCAATTTTGAAGATATACTCCAAGTTTTGATATGTTGTTTAATTCAAAGGGCGTGGATCCTTCCTTGAGTTTGCTCATTCCCTTTGACTCTATCTAAGTTACTAATTTTTTTTGTATATTTTTCAACCATTATTATGTAGATTAGAACCTGCTCAATGATGCACACAGATAATAGTATCCAAGGCTTTGGAATTTTTTTCGATCATATATAAGGATTTGATTACCAACAAGACCTCACACACAAACTAATTTTGAATGTGTTTGTCACCAAAGGCTGATAAATATCGTGAGTTCCTAGATCGTAGAAAATTAGTGACAGATAACATTGACAGCAATTTTGAATCTATTAAACATGGAAACACTGAAGAGAGCATTCAGGTTCCAAACTGTAAAAAAAAATTGAAGTGTGATATGTTTAGGAAGCTATGTCTACATGTGTTGCAAAGGCTGCAACTGCTTTAGTGGATCCAATGGCAACTGGTGTGACTGGACAGGATGATGCATACAAGATTTCTGTAGATGAAAAATCTTATACTAAATGATTTGATAATGACAAGAATTCAGTTAAGGAAATTGAGGAATGTGTCAAAGTCGACACATTGATCCAAAAAGAAGCAACCAAAATAGGAGGTACTAAGAAACCTGTGGTGTCTTCAGATTTATATCAATCCTTTATAATGTTTTCTTCAGAACCTACTAAATGGGTAGAGGAGAAGCAGATGAATCCATGGTTTGAAGATTCAATGTCCTCTAAGCATATGGATAAATGGAATATTGGAGATAAGGATGAGAGGAGTGAACCTGCTGAAATGTATACTGAATCATTGGCTAATCCAAAAATGGAAGAACAAAAGTTACAGAGCGTGACTGCACCAGTGCTATCTGCATCAGTCCTATTCAGGATTTCAGGGTTGGTCAGTTCAACCAGCGGTTCGGTTCTTGTAACCTTGGGTTGTAATGAAAACTATCTTTAAAGGAATCCACAACTAAAGGGGTATATACATGAAATCCCTATTGAGAATGTAATGCCCTTAATGTAACATTTACTCTAAGAAGAACAAAAAATCATGGATCCTATGTGGAGGTGGGTTTCTATGTGGTTTCTATCTCCTTTCAGTATTCCATTTAGTGCTGCTAATTTCCCCAGGGTTTCCTTAGGTGGGGTTTCCCTCCCTTTAATCCACCATCTTCCCAATATACGCAGGTTCCTCGGGGTAGTAATGTGCTTATTGGAATGTTCATGTGACATTAGGTACTTGTTCTTCTTGGGGACTTGTCCAAGTCTAATAAAGTTACTAGCAATGTTGTAAGTTCTCAAGCCAAGCCAAATTGGCGTGAAATCGGTAAGGTCTCATGCATGCATGGGTCTTCCTATATTAAATCCACCCCAAATGCCTTTTAGTTTCTATGACTGATCGATGGTTCCTTTATTGTCTTTCTTTGTTAGGGCTCTGTTCCTTTATTGTCTTTCTTTGTTGGGGTTCTGTTCCTGTTTTGGTTCCTTTATTGTCTTTAGAGTCTAGACAACATTTAGCATGCTTTATTATGGTGGTTTAAGGGGCAATATTTTTTCTGCATGGTGATTGTATAGCAGTTGACCACATCTTCTACTACACCTTAACAACATTATGAATATGTGCAATCTAATTGTTTATTTCTCTTGTACTTTCATGGAGAACCCTTAAATATTGCTTTGGTGCACTAGACATGGTTTAGTTCTTAGTGCTAATGGCCTCTTTGGAAACTTCTTTCCAACAGAAGTATGACATAATTTATAGGGTGCACTGTGATAGTATTGTCAACATTTGTCCAAAGCTGAAAAAATACTAGTGGAATCCTTTTTATGCCTAATATTTGATTAAAGAAGCCTTTGGCATGTCTGATGTTTTTGGTGCAGTATCTTTAATAACTGAGCTAGAGTTGAATACAAAAAAGAGAGATTTTAAAAGGTCATCACAGAGTGAAATCAATATTCATAATGATGGAGACAATATTTTGAATTTTCCTTCTTATCTTGAAAAAATCAGGATACAATTACTATATACAAGCATTATTTCAGAGCAGACCATGAGTGAAAAGCAGTTTGGTCAAAAAAGGCAAAGCATGGAAAAAGAAATTAGAGGTTCTCAATTAGTGCCTGAAAGTGAGTTCCTAGATCATAGAAAAAGAGTGACAAATAAAATTGTCAGCAATTTTGAATCTTTTAAACAAGGAAACACTAAAGAGAGCATTCAGGTTTCAAACTGTAAAGAAAATTTGAAGGGTGAAAAATATTTTGAAAATATTCATAAAAATTATGTTCCTAATTTCAAAGATCATTTTCTTTCTCCATTTGTGACTAAAGACAATGAATTTAGGGTAGTTCCAAACACTTCTTTGCATTAGAATTCAATTCTGAATAAGAAAAGAAATCTCTTGAAGAAACATAATTCAGGGTTATCAACTCTACCAAAGAGGTCAGATAATCAAATAAAGATAAATATTTGCATGGAAGAAGAAAATGTTCTTGAAGTATTATCTGGAGTAGATCATCGAAAGAAAAGGACACAGATCAAGTCAAGGAAACTTAACTTTGATGAGCATTTGCATTTGCTAAAAAGGGCAAGAATTGAAGTTGAAGATGAAACCAAGAAAATTTTAAAAGGCTTGAACAAAGGAGGCATAGCAAGTGCCAATTACAATAATGGACAAAATATGGCATCAGATAATGCTCGTGTGTCAAATGAATGCCATTTGAGAACTAATAATATATTAAGTTCTAACAGTATTGAAACTGAAGGTGATTTTCCACATGGGCAAATGTCTTCAATTTTTATGGAAAGGCCTATGTGTTTTCCTACCGAGTGATGAAGTTTCCCTTCCTCCCTATAAATGATGTCATTGGGCTTTGGAATCTATGTATACATGTGTTGCAGAGGCTGCAACTACTTTAGTGGAGCCAATTCCAACTGGTGTGACAGGACAGGATGATGCATACAATATTTCTGTAGATGAAAAACCTTATACTAAATGCTTTGATAATGACAAGAAGTGAGTTAAAGGAAATGAGGAATGTGTCAAAGTAAACAAATAACTGAAACTGGAGGTATTAAGAAACCTGTGGTGTATTCAGATCCATATCAATCCTTTATAAGATTTTCTAAATTAAGGTGCCTTCACGGTATGCTTCCCAAACAGTTTCCACATTTGGCTACATGGGTCACTTTCATCAGCGATCTTATTTTGATCACTAAGAGGAAATTTCCTTCTCTCATTACCTGGGGCGTGCCCTACTCTCTTCAACCTTTTAAATTTTCTTCGTGGTATTGGAGAAGCCTCTTTGGAAACAAAAAATACATCTTCATCTTCAATATCAAAGTGGGTCAAAGGGCTTTGGATCATTTCAAATTCCATTCTAAACCTTCTAGCTATCAAAGGACCTATATTTCACAAACACCAACCAATTTACCCCTTAATCAATATTCCCCTTAAAGCTCATGCATGTTTTTACTTCATCTAAAGAGTGTAGATCAAATTTTTTGTAGAGGTAGATATATCAAAACCCATGGATGGATCAAAGATAAGATTGGCACAATGGAAATACATTCAAAATTTTAACAGACTATGCTTCAACCTCAAACAAGTCTACTTCATCTCAAGAGCGCAACACAAATCCCTTATAGAGACATTTGATGTAAATACAATATTATTTAGAAACCTTTGAAAAAGAATCTGGTATTTCATTCCTACAAATAATAAGTAAACAAAAATCACCAGAAGCAGTTAAGCACGTTATATGAAACTATAGGGTTGCAAAAGGTTTTACATAATTGCTTACTGCTAAATAGAACACTCGTTTTGTTATCCCTCTTTGTAGAAAAGGGACCCCTTTCTAGGATAAATAGATGACCCAATGTTTCTTGGAAAAATGCACCTCTTGCAGATAAGAGTTATTCCTCTAGTCCGAATGGTTCAGATCTAGAACAAATGAGTTACAATAGAGATGGAATACTTCCCCTAGAATTTGTGGCGATATTGAATGAGTCCCTTTGATGGAGTAATTTAGTTGTTTCCTATGTTGATTGCTCTTCATGTATATACCTGCATAATCACATGAAACTATCAAACAAGATAAAAAAACACCAGAATATAAACCACAAATCTATGTTAGTGACTAAGGAATCCAACAGTAAAATACATGATAATAACACAATATACTTTATGGGAAATGAACCAACTTTGCATTAATGGATGAATAAGAAGTTTACAAACTTTTCCTTAGTGTCGATATGCTCCTTCACATGCCAATCTCTCATCCCCAAAATATCCAATTTGCTCCTCCTATGATCACCTTACTGATTTAGGCCAACATGTTAATGCAACAACATAAGTTTTCTCTCTCTCAACCATGGGGTATGAGCCTGCTTTTATAGGCCTTGGGAGGATAAGAATGGTTGAGTAAATGGTGGATGAGGTGGATAGGATATCCCCAAAGGATGGATCTCGATTATAAGTCATCCTCAGGTGTAGGGATAAGAGTGCCATGAACCCTTCCTTCGAGAAGCTCTGTGGAAACCTTTCTTTTTCACTATTTACCAAGGGTGCCGCTTCTACTCTACTATGACAAATAGGTGACATGGAAGAACCATGCCTTGAGAAATAGGTAAAGGCAGTGGCACCACCTATTGTTAAGACACTATAGGCATTACTGAAGAAGGTAATGCTCCTTGAATAAATGGCAGAAGCAGTGCTAGATTTTCATATGCAGGATTGAAGTCCAGGTCAGCATTTTCACTTCACATCTTGGGATTTAGGGAAAATACTCATTTATGGGCCCTCATAACATCATGATGATGATATTTATGTGTAACAAAATGCCCCCAAAGCATAAGTCTAGAGGGATACGATAAGCGAGAGCTTTGAAAGAGCAAGTTATCACTTTGAGGCAAGAATTAGCTTGATTGGAGATTACGAGCCTGGAAAGAATCAGAAAAAGACTTGAAACTTTGATAATGGGTTTAGGGAGCAGAATCAAAGTGTCAAAATGAACGCTCAAGGACCTTTTCCATTTTTCAGAAGTACTAAAAAGTAAAAAAAATGAAATTCCCAATAGCCAATACTGTTCATTTTTTATCCTTGCAAAACTTTTAAAAAGGCCATTAGTCCCCCCAAAACATTTTAAATTGAATTTTATAAACTATATAAAGGGTGTTTTTAATGAAAAATATTTTAAAAAGATTAAAACTAAATTAAAATCCATACAAATCCTTTATAAAAACCAAAGTAAATAGTAAAAAACCAACTCATTTACCATTTACCAACCTTGGAGATAATTTTTGGAGAATTTGAGTGCATATTTCAATCGGATATTGCGGAGCCATCACTTGTCTGTTTTCTGAGCTGTTAGATCTAGGTAAGATCTAGAATCCCTCTCTTCATTTCCATGGTTTCCATTTTTTATTTTTGTTGATTTTTTGTGCCATAAGAGAAAACCTAAAAAGCACATGTCGGGTACCGCTTCTTGCCTTTACGGAAAGAGCGGTGCCTGATAAGAACCACGTTTTTTCAAGTTTGCTCATGCGGTGGCACCACTCTATTCTAAGGTGACAAGTGCAATGTCAGCCATGATGCCCAAAAAACAGAAGCCCTAGTCAAAATAAAATGTTTTGAGCAATTTCAATGGTTGAATGTGCTTCTAAATGTCTCATTAATGGTTTTAGACAGGTTATTTGGTAAAAAATGGTGATCTATAAGGAGAGACAACCTGATGATGACGATGACCATGCTGCAAGAGATACAGGTTCCATAGCTTCCCTACAAGCTTGTGGCCTCTTAAAATTCTTTTGTGCTCCTAGAATGCTTTCACATGCATGATTACTGAAGTACATCCTACGGATGTGGAGTCTAGAATAGCAGTATTTGGAGGTGGGACCCTATATTGTGACTATGGAGGTGGAGGATATTTATTTCCTCACAGGGCTATCTAGAAGAGGAACACCTATTTCTCTGACTGGTTCACGAGTAGGGGACATTAAAAAAATGAGATTATCATTAACAACTGCTTTCCAGGAACAAATATTTCAGGTAAAAAGATCCCTATCAAGGATTTGAGGAATCTACCACTTCAGACCATTCTATTTACTATGAAGAGGGTTGCAGGGATGCAAGGGACCCACCAAGAATCCCAAGCACATATGTTGTATGCCCTGGAGGCCATGGAACCCAAGGTATTCAATTGGGCTAAGGAAATAATACCCGTGTTCAAAGATCAGCTAACAAAATGCCGGCAAGGAGAGCCGAAACAGTTCGGGTATGGGACCATCCTAGCATGCTTCTTCTTTGAGAGGGTGCCTCTATTGAGGCCCAAAGTGGTATTCATAGAGATTAGAGCTAGGTACCCCTGCATGCTGTGGTGGGTGGAGATCATGGCCCACAGAAGAGGTGATAGGACCATGGTCAAATTCAAGGCTCCATTCTTTCGTTGGTTGAGTGATCAGATCCTCATGATTGAGGATTATGCCTATTTAGGGATCGACTTCAGAGGGGATCCTGATCTACCGCTACCACCTGGTGCTCTGTGGGGTGACATCGGTAAGAAGAAATACTCAATATGTTGATTATGTTTTTATATTTTATGTTTTATGATTTTTTTATGGATGATAACAAGTCCTAATATTAACATGCAGATGTTGGTGATGCATGGCTTGGGGGATCTTCCCCAATGGACATGCGATCATGAGCTCTCTTTGTCCATAGAGGTGATGATGATCTCATGGATCTAGAGGAGAACCTGGACCGAATGACTCTGTATATCCTAGATGCTACTATAGATGACCTCCATAGGAGGTTTCAGAGACATACTGCAGTAGTATCAGGACACTTCAGTCTCTTGCTACATAGGGTAGCAAGGGCCATTATGTGTTACCACGAGCACCATTAGAGTAGTCTGCATGATGTATCCCTAAAAGCTGGCTAGATTCATAATTTTTTGTATCATTTTGTATGCATGAAAGCTAGAGTGCTTCAAATGAGGTCTCGTGATCATATTTTTTGTAAAAACACTTTTTATCTATATATCTATATATACAAACTTAGTTCTGCTATTTAGATGTCTTTCGAATGGATGAATTTTATTTACATGAGTTTTATGTGTCTTCTATTGTTTATTTTACTTTATGATTGACCGTGTTTCATTTTTAAAAGTTATGAATGAGAAATATACCAGTCTAGAATGTAATTTTCCAATGAATCAATAATCATGTTATCAGACCTAGGGATATTCCTGTAAGTGATGGAATTGAAATAAATTTCTAACAAGCACACTCTCTAAAAGAGGCAGAGAAGTGTTGGGTTACTAATAGTGTAAATGTCATTTAGGTGACAAACCACTAGTTGAGAGTCCATAAATACTAATAATACATGAATGTTCTGAGATGCAGCCTCGGTGAGTAAACCTATCACTTCCTGATACTCCACGATGTTGTTGGTAGCCAGACCAATACAAGCCTCTCCTAAATGGACTAAATCATTAGCTGGGGAATACAACACCCAAGCCGCTGAAGCAAGGTTCCAGGTATGATGGCATGAACCATCAGCAAAAATATAGAAATCCATCCAATTTGCATAACCAAAACATGGTATAAATAGTATGGACATCAAACCCAAAACCATAATGAAAATGAAAAAACACACTAAAAGAAGAATATACATATATACAAGGTACCATACATAAATGTCTTAAGCATAGTACCTCTTCAGGTACAACCCATTGCAAGGTTTCCTGAAGGGTATCCCATCATAATCTACGAGATCATAAGCCCCTTTCTATAAGACCTTACTAACAACAAAGGGACCATACCACATGGATTCAAACATTCCCTTCCCTAGTTTATCATGTCCCAGACATAAGTCAGGACTAGGTCACCTTCATCAAAAACACGAGGTTGAATAGACTTGTCATATTGTGCCTTGACATTTTTTTTGTGTGCCTCGTTATCCAAGGAAACATCTCTCCTACTTTCATCAAGGTTGGTCAAGTATAAAAATATCTCCTCCTCAGCGAAAGTGTTTGGGAGAAGTTCTACTATGAGTTTAAGTGATGGGATTTGACACTCAATAGGGAGGACAAATTCTAGTCCATAAACCAACTAAAAGGGTGTGAAACCAATTGTTGTTTTTACTGAAGTCCTATAAGCCCAAAGTACAGAAAAGAGAGTCAAGTGCCAATTGGATTTGTGATCTCCAACCATCCTATGCAACATAGTTTTCAAAACTTTCTTAATGGCCTCGACCTGACCATTATCCTACGGGAAATATACAGTTGAGTTTTCATCACAAAAACCTAACTTAGCACTCAGCTCAGCCATCATATGATTTCAAAAATGAGATCCGTGGTCAGTGACTATAGATTGCAGGCCTGCAGCATTAAGTTTGCAAGATTCAACAAGCAAAGAAACCTCAACATATGAAATCTCAAAATAAACTGCTTCATATATTAAAAGAATAAACTACAAACTGGGTGCACTGAGTATTTTTCACAATCAAATATCCCATTTCCACACATTCACTTTTATTGCAATTACTTGGAAGGTTAAAAATCAATATGATCTAGAAAACATCTTAATAAAATACTAGTAGTGATAGAAATTTTGGAAATTACAAATATATATTATTCACAACATGCTCTCAATGAACATAAGAAAATAACAACACCTTCTCTAAGGATGCAAGCCAATCAACAATAAAAGCATCTTCTTGCACAACTCCACAATCAAGCGAAACCTGCAACTCACAACATCTTCAATTAGTAGGGTGCCTATGCCTAAGAAAAATATGAAAAGAAGGAAGTAATACTTTAACCAACTTGTAAAAATGGTCAAAATTTTGCCCAGGATATGGTCCAAATGGTGGTATTCTTACAAACTGTCCACCTATCATAAATTCTGTGGGCCCACACTCAATAGTTATAGTAAGCTACCTTAAATTTATAGAAGTTGTGAAACAAGCTCACACAACGACTATTAGATTAATCTTGCGTGTTACTATCATAATTTGCGCCAACATTCATAAGCGTGGATCCTAAGGATGGGAAATGAATAGTAATATCTAATGTACAACCTTATTACCATAAGAATGTTTTTGGCATTTTCCAGTGGCATTTCGACATCTATGGAATACATTCTAATTTTGATGACTTAATGAGAAATATGGTTCTGACTCCTGAGTATTGACATCTTGTCCTATGACTATCATGAGTATCATGAGTTATGTATGTGTCTTATAATCTCATTGTGATTACTAATTTGTAAATGTGTAATTACTAATGTTAAATGTGCATTGATTCTGATTTCTATTGAATATTTGTAAAATTTTGGATCTAAATGTCTATATTTTTAATATATATATAAATTGTCCTATCGAATAGTTGCTTCTTGCTCATGTTCAGTGGAAGCATTTTGACCAAAGAAAAATATAAGGTGGAGTGAAGCCTCTCTCCAGAGAGCAATGCTAGCTATAAAAATAGACTGATGACAAATTTGTCTTGAAGCAGCACTAGATTTTAGATGAATTCGATCTCTCCTAGGGCTGAAAATGGATGCTAAAAACATTTCTATTGTTGGTGTAAAAATAGATTGATTTTTGCTCCCCATAAAGCTAGCATTTCTCTCTCCAAATAACACTACTAACTTTAGAAATAGGATGATTATAGATTTGTCTTGAAGAAACACTAGTTTTAGAGTGAATTTGATCTCTCCTAGTGCTGAAAATGGATGCAAAAAAATGCTATTGTTGGTGTAAAACTAGATTGGTTTTTTCTCTCCATAATAACACTGGTGTTTTTGGGTTTCATAATGATTTTATGCTATCTTTATCCTCTACTTTCTCCTCAAAAGAAGTGCTTTGATTCCTGATTTGAAAGTGCTTTTCTCTGTTTTTAAAACTCTGCTTTTTTCTTAGTCTCAGTACTGAATTTAGCATTTAATCTATGCCAAGTTTATCTGATTTATAGGCCCCAATTTTCTCCTAATCAGCATTACTTCTTTTGCTGAATTTAGTCTATTGATAGGCTACATACTCTTTCAAGAAAAGCGTTGTATTTCTACTTATGGAAACAATTACTTGGCTGCTACACGCAACATTATTCTTGATGGAAGAAAAGTGGATCAGGGCCTCCACAAAGAACTTTTGCTGCTATATTGATCCTTCATAAATCTGTTGATTAGTCTCCCCAGGAGAGAACAACTCTTAAAGATGCTTTTGTGCTTTTTTCTTTGTATATATAAATATATATACGACCAAAATCGATCAAATCACAACCAAAAAGATCAATATACTACCAAAATGGATCCAAATTGTATAATAGTTAGAAAATTCCCTCTTCAAGTGATAAAACAATATGCAGATGAATGATGTGATTTTTCATTTTTTCTTCTCTTAGTTATTTATCAAACGAACTGCACAAAGTATCTCAAGCGGAGACATGCATGATAGAAAAGGGCCAAAATTTCTCTGTATTTCATACCAAAGGAATTTGACATAGTGAAGCCAGAGTTCAAAATCAATAGCAGATGGAAATAGAAGCATATTCCATTATTTGTCAAAATCGAAATTCTTTCTCTAAACTTCTTTGTTTTCCAATCATAAGAACCAGCATTTGGACAATTTTGTACTTACCGACAATATACAAATCCTAGAAAGTTCAAAAATTCTTCCAGTATATCAAGCATCTTTGTCATTTGCGAGAAGAGTAGCACATGATGTCCACCTTGTTTCAATCGTGGAAGCAGCTGCATCCACAATGTGCTAAAATGATGAGATACAGAGAGCAAATACAAGACTTGAGGGTTTAAAATATGTAGGCCTTGTAGATTCCTAAAATTCATAATAATGAAACAAAAATTCAGACTTAATTAGTACGAAATTGATGATGACCTTTTCCAATAGCTGAAGCTTTCTAGATGCTCCAACAAGCATCTCAAATTATTTTTCTATAGAAGTGTTTACTGGTTCTTGTCATGGGAAAAGATACTGACAACATAAAGAACAAATTCATGTCATCACTTGTAGAACTCTCCTTTATTCAATGGTTCCAACAGATCATGATTATTTTAACAATTATATAATGAAGCATTGCTTTTTATAACACAAAGTATTTGAAGTACTTGCTCATAATAATAAATGCAAAATACTTATGCAGCAGGAAAATTTGTGCAGTAATTGATAATCTACACAGTTAATACAGATTCCAAAATTGATTAGTCATGCACCAAAAATAGAAAAAAATTTCCAGAAAGGTAGATAGATAGCAAAAGAGAAAAACAAAGTTGAGCTATTTATTAGTGTCCATTATTGTAACTAATGAATGATGGAACTATTAATGTCAACTTAAAAATAGTCAACCTATTTTAAATTATGTAGACCCAGACACTCAATGTTTATGGTAAGCTACCTAACATTTATATATGTGGTAAAATAGGAAACAAGCTCATATCAAGACAATTGGATTAATCCTACGAGTTACTATTGGAATTCACACTGACTTCCATACACTTGGAAATTGAAGATGGGAAATGAATAGTAATAATTAATATACAACCTTATTACCAGAAGAACCTTTTTCCAAAGGGGAACAATTTATGTATAACATAAGAATAAAAGAGACTTCTCATGCATCCATAGAACACTATATCACCTATGTTCATTAAGAGGAAGGAAACACCAAATAAGGAATCAAATAAATAAATATAAGGAAAAGATAAAAATAACATATTTATGCCCACTGGGGTTTATAGTTTGTTAGATATTTACAAAATCAAAGGGTTTTTATATGCTTCTTCAAAATACAAATAGGTTTCGAATTAAAAAAGAAACTGCAGTCTACAAAACTACCTTTAGCTTTTGAGTCAACAACAATAAAATAAATCTAGACAAGCATGAAATTTTCTCTTAAACTTAGCTTCAGTGATGCCAATGTGGGGGTATTTGTAGCAGGCACAAGATGGAGTTCCTGTAGTTGTCAACCATGGATGACCTACAGCTTTTAATGTCAGGGGGTTTTATGTCTGCATTATCATTAGGGCTTCGATTCGAAGGACCACTCCAATACTTTCAATGTAGGTTCTGTGTGCAACTTTTAGAAACCTTCTTCAATGCTTGTGTTAAATTTTCAGCACATGGTACACACATATACACTCAGAAACTGAACCCTAACAACTAGAAAATTGAAAACTATTAACACCTCTCATGATTCAAAACAACAAAGTCTGAACAATAAAATTCATACACAGACAATCTGAAAACATGAACATCAAGTCACCCCTACATATCAGGGGGTAACAGACACTAAGGTGTTTTAGGGATATTCTATCTTCAAATGGCCCGCAATAAACATTAATGGGGGAAGCTATCATATCACATGTGATATGTTCCTTTCTTTTGTTGACCTTCCACTCATCTTCAGGGAGGATGTTGTACATAGGACCGAACCTATGTTGAGATATCCATAAACCATCTCATTTCTTTATTTTGGCTGTGGTTGACCACCTACTTGAGTTTGATATCCACAGAAGTCTCTCTTGTAGTTCAGCCACTATCACTATAGTTTGTATTTGAGTTGGGTATCATAAACCCACTCTAATCTATATTATGGCCACTTTCACTCTTTGTGAGGAGATGGGCCTTTATAAACCCAATCCCATCTTTGCACGGATAATCAAATAAAGATAAATATTTGCACGTAAGAAGAAAATGTTCTTGAAATATTATCTGGATTAAATCATCAAAAGAAAATGACACGGATCAAGGCAATGAAACTTAACTTTGATGAACATTTGCATTTGGTAAAAAGGGCAAGAATTGAAGATGAAGATGAAACCAAGAAAATTGTAGAAGGATCTAATAAAGGAGGCATATCAAGTGCCAATGATAATGCTTGTGTGCTAAATATGGCATCAGATAATGCTTGTGTGCTAAATGAATGCCATTTGAGAACTAATAATATATTAAGTTCCAACGGTCTTGAAACTGAAGATCATTTGCCACATGGGCAGATGTATTCAATTTTTATGGAAAGGCCTATGTGTTTTCCACCAAATTCTAATAAATATCATTTTTGAAGTAGCCTACCAAGTGATGAAATTTCCTTGCCTCCCTCTAAACGACATCACCGGGCTCAGGAAGCTATGTCTGCATGTGTTGCAGAGGCTGCAACTTCTTTATTGGAGCCAGTGGAAACTGGTGTGACTTGTACTTTTGTGGAAATTGAACCCAGGTGTTAAAACAATTACACTCACAACAATTGCCAATTACACATGCAAATTACTCACAAAGGAGACTGAATAATGGAGCAGAACACTAATCTGTATTGAATAAGTGTACAATAGCCAACCCTGTGAAGTCATAGGCTGCCAAAAGAAATAATTACATGAGAGATTCGAATGCATAAGGATGCCATTCGAATTTGGTCAAAAGCAGGCTTACTAAATCTAAGCAAATCCCCCATAGGTGCATAAAGCGGTTTCCAAAACTGTATAGGAGCTCACGAATTGGAAAAATCAATTAGGCAAGCTAATAGGTGATGGAAGGACAACTCATACATGATTTTCATAGGAGAAAAGAGTGGCGGATTATGAGGACAAAAAACAAGTTAACTTCACCTAGTCAAACTTTCCCAATTGCCTTAAAACTTAGAAAAAGCAGGCAATAAAGCAGAAAAAGCAGACATGCGCTAGGGAGGCTAGGAGTAAATTAGATTTGATTCCAAGAGGTTTCCCAAGTGCTCCATGACTCAAATTTATCAAGTTTGACCACTTTGGATGTGTGGAGGACAACTTGCATAAGGTGGAATATGGAAACTAGGCAAATAAGACAAAAATTGGATTAATTAATGTCTAAGGTAGCTAACCATGGGTTGATTATTCTAACACCCCCCTTAAGCCTGACTTATGAGTAAAATATCAGAAAACTATAGGCCCTAGCAAAAATTCTTAGTCACCCTTTACATATTGCATGTCCATTAAACCAAGGAAAGAGGCAAAAACCCAGTGGGAAAATTCCTCCCTTAAACATGGACAATAAAACAAAATTTGGAAATCTTGTCATCACTCATGCTTCACAGCATGATCAGCAATCCCCAGCAGTTATTTGAGATTGCTGAATTTCTTCGCACAAAAAACTTTGGTGAAGATATCTGCTACTTGTTCTGAAGATGAACAGAAGAGTAGGTGAATGGTGCCATCATGCACAAGCTGTCTGATGTAGTGCATATGGATATCAATGTGTTTGGTTCTCTGATTCTAAACTGGATCATTGTAGATTTGAATGGTACTCTGATTATCACAGTATATAGTAGTTGAGTATTCTGATTCAAAGCCACACTCTCCAGGTAACCCCTGCAACCATAAACATTGAGTTGTTGCATTTACAACTCCTCTGTACTCTGCTTCTGTAGATGAGAGTGCAATGGCACTCTATTTATTGATTGACCAAATGATTGGCCCTTCTGCAAGAATGAACACATATCCTGATGTTGAATTTCTATCTATGCAGTCACCTGCCCAATCACTGTCAGTAAACCCAATCAAATCAAGATCAGATTTAGCTTTCTAGAATATCCCATGAGTCCTTGTTCCCTGAACAAAGTTAAGGATCCTTTTGGCTGATCTCCAATGGATCTCATGAGGCTGATCCATGTATCTTGAAGCCACACTTACTGCATAAGAAATATCAGGTCTAGTATGTGTAAGATACAACAACCATCCAATCAATTGCCTATACAGTGTATTGTTTACCATAGGTGAAGAATCAGCTTCTTCAAGCTTAACTCCTGAAAGAAAAGGAGTCTTGCTTGGCTTGCAATATTTCATATTGAATTTGTTCAGCAAATACAAGGCATACTTGGACTGATGTACTTTGATTCCTTCTTTGGTTTGAGCAATCTCAAGCCCCAAGAATTGGCTCAATAAGCCCAAATATGTCATTGAGAAGGCATGGTTCATTGCATCCTTCAAGGAGGCAATTTCATCCTTTGAGCTTCCTATAATGAGAAGGTCATCAACATACAAAAAAATGATCACTAATGAACCATGAATCAGCTTCAAATATACATTTGGATCTGACTTGCATCGAACAAAATTCAGTGATAGCATAAAGCTATCAATCTTGGCATACCAAGCCCTAGGGGCTTGCTTAAGCCCATACAATGACTTCTTTAGCCTGCATACAAGAGATGGGTTAGTAGCAAATCCTTAAGGCTGCTACATTTAAATCTCTTCAGTGAGATATCCATTTAGGAAAGCACACTTCACATCCATGTGGTGTACCTCCCACTGGTTTGAAGCTGCAATGGCTAAGGCTATCCTAATGGAGTCCATCTTTGCCACTGGTGCAAAGGTCTCATTGTGGTCTATGCCATGTACTTGTGAGTATCCCTTGGCTACCAATCTGGCCTTGTACTTCATAGGTGAACCATCAGCAGCAAATTTGGATTTTTACACCCACCTACACTAAACTAGCTTCCTCCCTGGGGAAAGATCAACCAGCTCCCAAGTGTTGCTCTTCTGGAGTGAGCTGAAATCTTCTTCCATGGCTGTTTTCCATCTTGGATCATTTGCTGCATTTTCATATGTCTGTGGGTATGATTCAACCATCAGATAGCATTTCTCTACAAACATAGGATCTTTCATCCACAGAGCACTCTCAAACTGAGATCTAGTCCTCCTAGTATCATTAGGATTTCTAGCTAGTTCTCCAGCTGCATGAATGGTATTGGCTTCCCATTTTGGTCTTGTAGGACTGTTAGGATATGAAATTAAACCATCATTATCAGATGTATCAGAATCAGCATGTTCAACTATCTCTTCACTTACATTCAGAGGTTCTGGTGGTGAAGAGGATTCTCCAACTTCCACTGCTGCTAGGGGATTTTCTTGAAACTGAACACACATTTCAATGAAGTATTTGTTTGTGCTCAAATTGATCAGCTTGTACCCTTTTGAATCTTCAAAGTACCCAACAAATAGACACTCTTGGATTTGGGGATGCAAAGCCTTCCTCTTTTCTGCTGGAATTCTATCCCAAGTTGCCCTTGAGACAAAAATATTGAAATGGGTCACATATGGCTTGTGCCCACTCCATGCTTTGAGAGGAGTCATACCATCAAGCTATTTATGAGGCACCCTATTCTGGATATAGGCTGCATATTTTATAGCTTCGGCCCAAAACTTTGGTGGCAAAGTCTTAGCCTCCATCATGCAGGTTGCCATCTCTTTCAGTGATCTGTTCTTTCTCTCAGCAACAACATTCTGCTATGGTGTGTAAGGGATAGAATGCTGCATCTGAATACTTGACATACTCACCACCATTGTCAGATCTGAGGACCTTGAGTTTCCTCCCAGACTGGTTTTCAACCAAATCCTTAAAGACTTTGAAGAGGCCAAAAACTTCAGACTTGTGTTTCAGCAAGTAAACCCAGCAATACTTGGAAAAGTCATCTATGAATGTCAATGCATATTTGGCCTGACTCATTGACATATGAGGAAATGGGCCAGCAACATCACTGTGGATCAACTCAAGAGGTGCAGAGGTTCTCTAATGACTAGTTTTCTCAAATTTATGCTCTGGGTGTTTTCCTAGGATGCAACCTTGACAGACTCCTTTCGAAAACTTAATCTTTGGTAACCCTATGACCATTTCTTTTTCACTAAGATTAGAAAGATAATTGTAATTTAGGTGGCCAAATATTTCATGCCAAAGCTTGCTTTCCTCATTGGCATGAATCAGAAGAGTAGAGGGGTTTGAGTAGGGTAGGAAGTGTGAGAACATGTATAACTTCGAAGTGTGATTTGAAACTCCTTTTGCAATGATTTTACCACTTGAGATCTCTGTGATGTCAAATTCATTAGGGGAGAATATGAGATTCTTTGGAGACCCTATGTGGGTCATCTGATACACTGATAAGAGGTTAGAGGCAAGACCTGGAACATACAATACATCGTTGAACTTACCATTGTCAAGATCAATCCTCCCTTTGCCCAAACTTTCAGTGAGAGAGTCATCTCCCAGTACAATTGGTGGACCTTTCGACATGTCAAGTGAGGTGAATGCCTCCTTAGTTGAAACCATATGTCTTGAAGCTCCATAATCAATGATGAAACTAGGTGAGCTTGATGTGCTAGAAACCAATGCATGAACTCTCTCTTTGTCTTCTGAATTTGATCCTCCTTCCCTCTTCTTTGAGCTGTTTGGAAGGGATATGCCATTCTTTTCCAGGAGTTGGGTCAGCATGTCTATTTGCTTCTTCATGCAGGAGCTTTCAGAATGATTTCCCTTACTGCAGTATGCGCACTTGGTCATTTCTCCTTTGTTCTTCTTCTTCTGGGGGTTCTTCTTGGAACCTTGAGGCTCCTCTGGAGACTTGTTCTTGTCTCTCTTTTGCTCAAGTGGATTTTTGGATTTCTTCTTTCTTTTTGAATCCAATCTTTAATATCCAACAACTAGAGCTTGGTCTTTGGATGGTTTGATGGTGCCCATCATCACCAGTTTATCTTGTTCTTGTGTGAGAGATTCCATGAAATCTGCAAGGCTAGGCATTTTCCAGGCTCGAGCTATCAACTTTGTGGCATAAAAGGTCAAAAAAAACATTGAATAGTCAGGGCCAAGCTTCGATAATATAGCCAAGACCATCTGATCATCCTTCTTTTCAATCCCACATTGTTTTAGCTACAAAACAAGTGCTTTGAACTTGGAAAAATAGAGTTGCAGGGATTCAAAGCTATTGGGACTCAGGGAGATCAATTCATTTTCAATTTGATGTCCCCTCATCTCATCTATATTACCAAAAAGATCAACAAGCTTCTCCCATACTTCATTTGGTGATGTCAATCCATCAAGATGGAAAAGGAGGTCTCTGGATATGCTTAGACACAGGAGACCATAGGCCTCATCCCTCCTGTTGTGCCATTTAATATTCTCTGCAGCTGCATTGGGATCTGATTTTGTTGCCATAGTCACTCTGTAGAGGTATTTTTCTCTCAACAGTATCTCCATCTCTGCTTTCCATTCAAAGAAGTTAAATGGAGTCAAGATGATCTTCTAAGATTGATCCATAGCTCAGAAATTGTCCCTTCAGTCAGCAGAATGCTCCCAGTCAATGATGTCAAACCTGAAAAAAAAATTGGAAGGAGAGAAATCAATATACAAAGGCTCTGATACCATGTGGAAATTGAACCCAGGTGTTAGAACAATTACACTCACAACAATTGCCAATTACACATGCAAATTACTCACAAAGGAGACTGAATAATGGAGCAGAACACTAATCTATATTGAATAAGTGTACAATATCCAACCCTATGAAGTCATAGGATGCCACAATAAATAATTACATGAGATATCTGAATGCATAAGGATGCCATTCGAATTTGGTCAAAAGCAGGCTTACTAAATCTAAGCAAATCCCCCATAGGTGCATAAAGCAGTTTCCAAGACTATCTAGGAGCTCACGAATTGGAAAAATCAATTAGGAAAGCTAATAGGTGATGGAAGGACAACTCATACATGCTTTTCATAGGATAAAAGAGTGGAGGATGATGAGGACAACAAACAAGTTAACTTCACCTAGTCAAACTTTCCCAATTGCCTTAAAACTCAGAAAAAGTAGGCAATAAAGCAGAAAAAGTAGACATGCGCTAGGGAGGCCAGGAAGAAAGCATATTTGATTCCAAGAGGTTTCCTAAGTGATCCATGACTCAAATTTAGCAAGTTTGACCACTATGTATGTGTGGAGGACAACTTGCATAAGGTGGAATATGGAAACTAGGAAAATAAGACAAAAATTGGATTAATTAATGTCTAAGGTAGACAACTATGGGTTGATTATTCTAACAAATTTTACATGACCTTTTACATTAATGAAATCTCCCAAAGGAGCAATAATAATAATAAAGTAAAATACAAGTAGAATGTCCTTAGAAGTTACATTATTTCAATACTCTTCTGTGAGACTTAAGTCTATTTGTATCTATTAAGTTCACATAGAAGGATTTCCACATAACCTGAAGAAATCCCTAGTCACATTGTAGCCATTCTCTATCCATTTAGATATGTATATTGAGGCAAAGGAATCCCTAGCATATGCAGCAAGGATTTGTAAAGCAGAGAAGATATAGCATATGAAACCCAACACAAACACATAAGCTTTGAAGCCCTAGCATGCATGGTACTGATGACACAACCCGAGGAGAACCAACAGCACAGGAAAGACACCCAAGACACATGCAGAGCTCTTTAAAATTCTTCTGAAAGCTAGTGCCAAACAATAACACCCATCTTATGGTAAGTATTAGGAAAAGAGCACGAAGTATGTAATTAGTAAGTGTATATATGTTTAAGGGTGTGTTGACTTTGCATACTATGTGTTTGGCATAATTGGTCAAAGGAATGAGGCATAATTTCTTATTGACAATTTGTGTTGAGTAGTCTGATTGTACTGATACCCTATTTGGTATTTCTTAGTTCAATATGTATTTGGCATCTATCCATTAGCTGTAATCAACATTACTACAATAAATTGTTTCCATTTTTCCATTAACTGTAATCACAAACACTTTTTGCTTTTTGAGGTGGCCATCTTTGAGATTAGATTGAACTTGGGATTTTATATGAATCAACTTTATCCTTTTTAGAATGGAATAGGATCAAGGTAGAGATAACATTTGATATGACTATGGATTAAGATAGCGAAATATAAGTTTGTATCACCATTTTGTTCTTTACAATTGTCAATTGCATAATTAACATTGCATGTAATCACAAACCATAATCCCAGGGCAGGAAAAAGACATCCAAATGTTGCATAATCCCATAAGCCTCAAAAATATCCCAAGCTGTGTTTGGCTTTATCATACATGACCAATGTTGTTCTTGTACTGAATATGGATTGAGATAGCTAACTATAAGTTTGGATCACCATTTCCTTCTGTACAATTGTCAATTGCATAATTAACATTGCATGTAATCACAGACCATAATCCTAGGCAAGGCAAAAGACATCCAAATGATGTAGAATCCCACAAGCCTAAAAAATATCCCAAGTTGTGTTTGACTTTATCATATATGATCAGTGGTGTTCTTGTACTACAGGAGCAAGGCCTCAGTTTAGTATCCTTATATATTCTCCATTAGCTATAATCACTATTTCCAATGGCTAACTAGAAAACTGTGCCCACTTTCTTTTAAAAAAAATTAGGAATGTTGATTTTCCCAACTGTATATTTTATTTGTATACTGAGATAAATGAATTCTAGTTGTATCTTCTAAAATGATTTTGATTGGAGAATTTTTAGCATTGCTTATTACAGAAACCAAAACATACTAGAACCGGAGTATACTGGATTCCTTATTGTTTACTAGTCATAGAAAGTAAGAAAAACATCAATTAGAAATTAGTGATGTTCCACAATGTGTCTGCGGAAGTATTCAATGGATTTCCATTGGAATGACTATAAGAACCAATCATTCAAGATGGCCAGTCAGTGCTCCTTCACTATGTAGCAAAAAAAAGAAATGTATGGCTACAGAACATATTTTATTATCGTCTGTTACCACAATGTAGACAAGTCATGTAGATATCAAACCAAAAAAAAATACCCCGGGTCTGGAAAATCCATGAGTCCCAAACCCTTCCAACACACCAAAGACATCACGAAAGCAGCAGCACCTTTGTCAATCAAAGTGTGTTTGACGGTCTTATTAAGACATTCTACATGAATCAATAGAGAGACATAGTAAGGAAAGAGAGGCTGTAGTCCCGCGGTTTCAAATTTGATGACGAAGGAAGAATTATGATCGTTAACACCAAGAGCAGAAAGCAAAGCTTTCCTTTGTGAAGGACAACTCTAAAGTACTTCGAGTGCAGACACCACACAAGGAGTGTGGCCCAAATCCTTGACAACAGAATAGTTCTGTGCGGCTCAGGCATTAGGATTGTTCCCTGAACACTTAAGAACTCCCTTAGTAATGTGAGGAGCAACTTCAGGTTTATCCACAGGTTTTTCAATATGCAAAGGAATCTTGGGTGGAGTAGGTTCCTTTCCAAGGTTAGGTTGTGACAAACCATATTCCTTCACATGAGTGACAACCTTAGCAGCACGCAACATGTTGATGCAACCATGACCACTACAATATTTCAACAGATCTTGATCCTCACCAGACTGATCATGGGTCCTCGAGTTCATATTTTGATTATGAGGTAAAGGGTTAGTCAGCACAGCTAGGCCCTGTGCTATGAACCTCGAGGTTTCTTCTATCCGAGGGCACAAGTGAGTGAGGTGGTCCTCCTTACATAACTTTCAAGGAAACTTAACCTTACGTTTAGGATGCTTTTCCCCCCATCATTTTGACATTCTTGTCATTAGAATTGGCATTTCCATTCTTATTCCCACCCTTATTATTGTTTTTACCCTTCTTGTTATTCCTTTCAGGTTGCTGGTTACCCTTCTGATCCGACAATTGTACCGAAAGCACACTTGCCATTTGGGTGGGTTGAGGCAAAGCCATGGCTTGTCCCGAAATAGATTGGTTGATAGATAATTGACTGACCTGTTTCACAATCAAATCCACAGGTTTGGTACTCATACAACCAACAATTCCATCAGCATGTGGTCCAGGTTTGACCTTAGGGTCGAAACTAGAATGCGGAGCATTAGGAATGATCTCATATAACAAACTGGATTGAGCATAAATCAAGTCCAATTCCTCTACACTAAAAATGGCTTGTTCCTTGATCTGAACTCTAGATGTATAAACATACTTTGCTATATACGGTAGTAACGACTATTGAGCACCCTATATGCAGATAGATTATTATCAACACACACAGAGCATACGAGATTTATTGTCAACCCAAGAAAGTCTTTTATTTCAAAGGATAAATGCACAGTATATGCGTTAAACACCAAATCAATGTAATTGAACACTCTTATCCTCTAACAACTAGGTTCATCCCCAGAATCTGTGCAATCCTCTTCATCTTCTAAACATGACAAATTCAATTACCTATAACTCAGAAAAATGATCTAAGATGCAAACAACAATTGCAAAGAGAAAGGAAATCCTATTCACAACTCAGAAAAATTAAACTGCCCATTCAATCTACTTACTCTTGAAAATCATAAACATAAATCAAATATTAATCTAGAAATTCAATGGCAAAGGATTAAGTTCATCTATTCAAAGGAATTGACTTGCAGGAATGAAAATCAACAATCATAACAGCGAAGATAAATTGCATGGATTCATAGGATAACAACTGAAACTACAGGATGAACCAAGCTGCATACAAATACCACTCAAATTGCATAAAGGAAGTTATCTATTCAATCAACTGTCCCTCTGTGCCAATTACCAATCTTTAAGAAAATGGGATCCCAACTATACTGTAAATCCACACTACTGCTGCGTACAAAGGAAATATGATCAACAAAGCATTACACAACCATGAATTCAGAAATCCTACTTTAACTCAGCAATCTCTGCGGAAGGCGGGCCCAACCTTCACACAGAGACACTGGATGAACAATGCACATCTCCCTTAAATAAGAGGTAGCTCCTTGTATTAAAAGAAAGAATGATTACATGTTGCTTCCACTTTCAATACAATGAATGGATTATCTATATGCCAACCCCCTGGGTCGAAACAGATTCTCCTATTTATACATGCAAATCATACCCTTCGATCCTATTAAAGGGCATCCATGAAGATCTATGATCTTCAGGCACCCTAAATATACTGGCTGTTACAAAACGTGGCATGATAATGACATGGAAAATGCAGGAAGGTTGTTGACTTGCCCAAGACTAGCGATCTCTTTAGATCACGATTATATTCGAACAGCGATGTAGTGCGTTCTATTACAGCTGCACTGTCACAGCTCGGTCTAGGATATTACATTAAAACCACGTGCCTTCATTGATGATTGGGCTAAGGGTCCTTTTAAGCAGCGAATATCCCTTTCTTTGATAATTGTTCAGCCCTCATCCACCTGCAGTCCACTTATCTCAAACTGCCTTCATAAATCACAACATATTAGCACAATTTTGAGAGATACATAGCCTTAATTGTCACAATCATAAGTATTAATAAGATAAAACAATAATCATTCTTACCTTGGCAATTTAGGGAATAAAGTGAGGAAAACAGGTCTGATTGGCATGCTGAATGATGTAAAACAAGGGAAGAAAAGGTGATTAAGGATGGTTAAAAAGGGACCAATTTTAAACTCAACATCTCCCCCCAACTACCCTGTTGCATGTCCTCATGCAACAACCTGCATCATTCAGAGTCTGAGTCCTGCATTGAGCTCTGTTCATGGAGGGAGGAAAAATTGTAAGGAAACTCAGGTTCCTCATCTATCTTCAAAAAGCCTCTGTGAATAACCCAGTACTGCCAACATCTCTGCTCCTCTTCCCTAGTCAAGGAAAAATCCATGTTGTATGGTTTTGCTGGCCACCAAATAAGAGGAAATTTAAATTTCAAACCCAGCCAGTTAACTCCACATTCCTTCATAATTCCCACGTAACCCTTGACTCTAGAGAGTACATGTTTAAAATTCTTAAAGCAGTAGGGATCCCAGTTTCTAAGTGCAGAGGAGGAAGCTTGCCATCTGTGCTTGCTGCCTTCCAATGCAACCTGCTGTTGCCTAGAAATGGATTTGGTACAAGTGGAGATTACCTCTTCCTGCAGTTTCATGATATGTTGTTCCTGGGAAGGACTGGAAAGAAAACTTCTGTACCGTGCCAAAAGAATGCCAGGATTCTGGGGCTCACTTCGAATCCAGGATTCTGGGACTGATTAGCTGTGCATAATGTGGTGTACCTTGACTATTTGGGGCTACAAAGCCATAATTCAGGGAGTAAGCAGGTTGTTGATACCTGTACCCATAAGGTGAATAACGTTGTGCATACTATGGTCCATAATATGGTCCATAAGAAGTCCCATGAGAAACTCCATAAGTAGGAATAGACATTCCGAAAGTAAGAATATGACCTCCAGAAGTAGGAATACGACCTCCTAACATAATAGGAGGTACTTGGCTTTGAGACGCAACTACCCGAGTAGCAGCAGTACGCACATGACTCGTAGCAACATTCTGGCCTGAACGACCATGTGAATGTGGGGGAGGAATAGCATTCGAAGAACTAGGAATAGAGGACGAAGGGAAATGTGAAATCATGTAAGTGGTATTCCCTACAGTCACTCGTCTTGGATCTGGTATCCAAATAGGACTACTAGCACTAGGTCTAGGATGACCATGTGATGTGACCTCCACCACTGGGATGGAGGGTGCAATGTGACTTGAGTTCCGAAATCTCTCCTCATGGAAGTGACTGGGAATGCCCCCAAGCATAGTGTTAGGTTCAAACTCTGACTCGGTATGTGGTATCAAATCATGTGTAGGAATACCAGACATATCATCACTACCATAACTAGTGCTCGCAGGTTCATGATCAGTCTCATCGCCCGACATCCAATACCGACGACCTATGGATGAGGGATCATACCCAGAGTGTGTAGGTATATCATGTGAAGGATCATACCCAAAGTGTGTAGGTATATAAGGTGAAGGATCATATGTAGGGGTAGGCTCTTCTTCTTCAACCTCATGAAGTGAAGAAGGTAGCTCAAGAATTTCATCTTCGTGATCTCCCATCGTGTGTGAATCAATGTGAGAAGTATTCTTCCTGGATCGTTTGCTTCCCTCTCCCAAAGGAGGAGGAGATGTAGAAGGCAGAAGTCCTGCTGAACGACGAGAATGGCGAGGTGCCGCACTCAAATCCACAATGACTCAAAAAATTAAAAAGACTCTCTAACTACGCAAACCCTAAGCAAGCTAACGTGCACAGAGCATACACCAATATAATCTAAAGCCAATCACAAGCAAACAAGGGTAGGATATGTGAGCTCCAGAATGAAGTAGGTATGTCTCTCCTACGAGAGGCTTGAGACTCCCATACACAATAGGCAGAGGTTTGTAACCAATTATTGTGGCTGTTAGCTTCAATGCATATAGCGACTGTGCTATCCGACCCCAGCCTGGCTAGGACACTCACAGAATAACCCCTGCAAAGTGCCCCCTCGATAACCTAGGTAAGGAAATTAAGGTCACCTCAATATAATAAATGCTCAGGCGAACAATCATAGCCAATATTGACCATATGGGAAGGGTAGCAAAGCCCAAAAATCTCGAAAGAGCCCCCAGATACGAATACAATCCTGGAAATATCTTTGGTGCTACTCAGTTATGACTAGGGGTCATCCCAATCAATAACCGCTCACACTGCCTTGTGCTTAACTCCCTTGTAAGAGGAGGATCCTGAGAAACACTAATTATACCAAGGAATTTCACACTCTCGCATGGACAGACACATACATGTTGTTGTTTAGTGGTCTTGGAGAATTTACTCACAATGAACTATTCCAAGACCCTAAAACCTAATCTTGTTGGTGTACCCTATCAAAGAAAATAGTGTAATCCATTTTAATTAAGCACTGATTTTATTTGGCTTTATTACTCAAAAAAGATAGATGACCGTGCAACCAATGGTGTTATGACGCAACCCAAAGTAAAATGCACACCTAACAATCAATGCAAATGCATTGTGTCGAATGAAAAATAGGGCATGCTACTACGTGAAAAACAAAACTTTTCTTCAAATGACGAATGAAATCGTTCCTATATGAAAGCCTAACTAATACTTCTCTAAGAAAACCTAGTGCAAGTACCATGCAAAGTGAAAAGTGCAATGCATAATGATGCAAAGAAGTAAATATTTTTGGATTTTTTGAATAAAAATGAGATACTAAAGCAAGAGAATGACTCTACCACCCCCAGACTCTACAATCACAATCAAACAACACTCACGCAAAGTACTAAGGTAAAGGAAATCTAATGCACTAATCCCAAAACAAAAAATAAAAAATGCAATGACAAGAACATTCTTAAAAAAGAAATTTTCCCTAAAAAAAAGTGTCTCTGGTCAGAAAGAAAGGTGTATACAGACTCTAGCAGTATCAAAGGAGACTCAGTAATCATCAAAATTCACCCAGCAACAATGTATCTTCCTCTAAAAGGAAAAACTCAGTGCATACATGACTGTTCGCAGTGGACCTGCGTATGTATGCAGATATAGCAGTCAAAGCCACGTGTATACGTGACTGTGAGTTAAAAACTCATGTACAGGAAGAAAAATGTATAAAAAGAAAGGCAAACAGATAAACTGAGACAAAATTCACACCAATCAGACACTACTAGGAAAACATGCTGCTAGAACCAACTCGGAAACAGAGAAATAAGAGCAATTCAAGAACATTGAATGCCGATAAAAACCCCCAAAGGACAACTACTAGGAACTCCCCAATGGAGTCACCAATTCTATTACAGAGAGAAATTCCTATGGCTTGGGGTACCACAACAGACAGCTTGACTCCAGAAATCAATCCTTCCCAATATGCAAGAGAAACCAAATATCTAACATTAAATGATCTCGATTCATACCTTATTCCAGATGGTTGATGTAGATCCCTGTTGAACTTTCCAACTCCATCTTGAATTGATAAATTGCTTCCTCAACATTCAATAAACAAGACAAGCATGCTATATATAATCATGTTAGACCCAGTCTAGCATATATAATCAATAACATATAAGCATTTAAAATCATCCATGGATCAAATATTCATTCAAATACACATTATTTGATAGGAAAATATATTTCTATTAATATAAAATCAGAGATTACAATGAATACAACCTCTGTCGGCATGTCTGCGAATAGGGGAAACTAAGTCCCCCACTTGGGCCTCCACCACTTCAATTCTCCATCTCTTGATAACAAGATACAAGCAAAGGGCAAGCTTGGGAAGAACACAACAGTGCTCCAAGGGACAAAGGGATGTAGACTCAAGCACAAGTTCCAGCAACAATGGACTATAGTTCTCTTACTCTTAATTCCTCATGCCTTCAATGTATCCAAAGGGTTCCTTATATATCTCTTCAATGGGGTAATGAAAGGTCGAATCTGAGCGATCTCAAAGCACAGGGAAAGCTAGGAGATAAGTGAGTCGGATCCACATCAAGGAAAACTCCAAAATAATTTGGCCTTTTTCACACATCCCGATGTATGCAGTTTTAGGGGTCAAACCCACGTATATACACGAGAAAGGGTTTAAAAGTCGTGTATGGAAATTTTTGTATGTTTTTAGGGATGATCTTGGAAAAATCAAAGGAACAAAAATGGTCCATGGGATCTAAGGAGTCTGTAGAGGGACAGGGAAGGCCATAAAAATGTGATTCACCATGTGTGGTAAAATCAGCTATAACATGACCGTTGATCAGCTTTCCTTTGTTAAACCTAATTTTCATGTGACTCCTAGTCATCAGACTTCCCTGAATGTCCCACATGTTCTTGTGACTCTCTCCCCTTCGAGTTAGTTTCTTCCCATCATAGGTAAAATTGGGGGCATGTCTCTAGTATATGGACATCATACTGGAGTTAATTCACTACCTTTTTATGTGTTGGGGGAAACCTACCAGCCTTTGGATATTATGTTTTGTAGGAGCTGGTTAGTGAGCATAGTTCCTTTTTTCTATGTCAAGCTTGTTAAAAAATGAATTAGATTCCTATGAGCATAGTTCTTTTTCTGTGTTAAGCTTGTTAAAAAATGAAACAAGTTAGTGAGCATAGTTCCTTTTATCTGTTTCAAGCACTTTAAAAAATGAAACAGATGCTTGAGAGCATAGTTCTTTTTTTGTGTCAAGCTCGTTAAAAAATGAAAAAGGTCCCTGAGCAAAGTTCCCATTCTATGTCAAGCTCGTTAAAAATGAAATGGATGTCCTTAAGCATAGTTTACCTTTTCTCAAGCTTGCATAAAAATGAAACCATGTTTCAAGCATAGTTATTTTCTATTTCAAGGTTGTGTAAAAATGAAACAAGTCATTTTGAGCATAGTTCTTTCTCTGTTACAAGATCGTTAAAAAATGAAGCAGATAACTGGAGCATTATTCAAAATGATCTTTGAGCTTGTTAAAAACAGCAAGATGGTGTTGATCTTACTTTTCATTTTTGTGCTCTGGTTAAAACATGAAAACTGGTTTGATCTTAGTTTATTAATTTTTCATGCTCTAGATTCAAACATGAAAAAGGTTAATAGAGTCCTCTTTAAGCTCTTTTTAGACTCTTAAAATGTGAAAATATTGTCGACTGAACTTGTCTTCTTCACGCTCATAAAAGGACCTGAAGAGTCGTCTTCCTGGTGATAATTTACCCCTTTTTCGGACCACGGGAACTATTTATGAAAAAGGTACACTCCATCCAATCATGACTGGAAGAGTTCTCTAAGGTATTATTTTATACTTTTTGGGCCTTAGGGACTAAATCATACCAAAAAGGACCCTTTGGAGTCTTCTTTAGTTTTTTCATACTCTCTAAACATGAACTACACCGAGTTTTATTTCATTGGACTCGTTAAATTAAACATTGAAAGACCCTTTTTTGGGAACGAACCCGTCCTTTATCAGTTTCGTAAAACATATGAGTTTGGACTTGTCCGAAGCACAAGCTATATCGAGTGTTTGTTACCCTCTTTGAACTCATAAAAATGAAAAGAGGCACTCATCAATCATGATGGGTAAATTCAGGGAAGGGAAATACATTTTCATTTGCAATAAATGGCAGTTGTTAGTCACCTTTGAACATGGCACTTGCCTGCATTTCATTCAGTCAATTGGGCATTCATCTTGTCTCTGAGTCAGTCCACTTTCATGAGTCATGTCACTCCTTTGAGTCTATCAAAGAATGCATTGTCCATTGTCACATTGTGTTCCGCCTCGTCAAGTCAATGCTGCCAAGTCTTCATTCATGCCGCCTTATGTTCAAAAGGGAAAATGTCTTGATATTATACACCTGTAGTCAAATTTTTTTTTTGTGTCAGATACTTTTGAATCAGTTCTATGGTTACATCATACTCAAAATTCCAAAACTTTTTTCTGAGTTTCATATCGTCAATGTGGGATTCATCATGGCCCTCCTTCGATGAGACTATTCTTGTACACATTATCTCATTATCCAGGAAATAGTCTTAGAAACAAGTTTAGTACCTTGAGACCTATATGCCTCAATGACATATTTTCTCGCTTTCGACATAGGTTCACATAATTAATATTTGATCAAAATATTCCATTAGGCGTTCGACATTAAAACATATATTCACACTCAGTAGATTGTGTTGGAGACATTTACCACCTTACACACTTATTTTGGTCAAATTGGCCTAGTTAAACCACTATCCTAAGTATTATTGACCTAATTGACATTAGTGGAGCATTAAATTCCATTAGCTAGATCACACCCACACCTACCTTCAGTCAAGGAGGCTAACTCAGCCTTCTCCTACATTCGGGGAGGCTAACTGGAGCACTCTGGGGGTGATTTGAGTGACATTAATGCACTTTATTGCTAACTGATGGTTACAATCAATTAAACATGGAAGTGAAGAAGCATCCCTTCATTAAATTGCTTATTTAATGATTATTTAATGAACTGGAGTCAACAGGGGCGCCTCCAACCACTTCTGATGTTCAGTTACACTTCAGTTAACCTCATCGGGGTTCATTGGAGTCATTGAAGTGCTACCACTTGATGGTTGGCTTGCTGTGACATGTGTCTGATCTCTTTTAGTTAAGACTCAGTCATTTATTGCACTCTAACTTCAGTTAGGGCTCAGTTGAGTCAATTAGGGTTTTGATCAGTGGTTAACTTGAGTGTTGATTGTGGCTTACATTCAGTTAATCTAGACTCACTCATTCAATTTCAATGACCTCCTCAATAATTCGAATTGCTTTGTTATTCATGCTTGCAGCATGACATTGTATTGTATTACTCATTTTTTGTGTGAATATATAGTGTGGCTACTCATTCTGTAGCTCTTTTTGACAATTTTCCTGAATTATTGTCATTAATCTATTGATGAGACTGTGTTTAGTCCCTGGATCACTGTGCAATTTCAATATGGTATCAGAGCTCATGGTGGGATGAAGCTCAATCTCTCAAAAACAATATTTTTGACATATTTTTGCATGAAAATTGAGCAATAGCTCAAAAACCCAGCACTACACCAGAAGCCAAGGCTTACCACTTAATACCCCAAGTAAAGAACTTGTTGATCAAGCTTGCTTGATTGACTATGCTAGGTGTGATGAAATCCTAAAATGTGCAGGCTGTCTGACCTTACATTGCCCTTTCTGTTGTGATTTTTAGGTTTTGTATAGGTGAAGCATTCACTCCAGTGGATCTATATGTCCTCCTTAGTAGATCTTTTGACTCCATACAATTTCCACTCATGGAAAGGAGACATGGAGATTTAGCTGTGCTCCATAGGACTCTATAGAGTCACCATGGACACTGAACCTGAGCCTGGTTCTGCTATAGACAAATCAAGATGGTTGAATAAGAAGGATGAAGCCTTTGGGTTCTTATGCCTCTCCATTTCTTGGGATCTTCTTTTCCATTTTTCGGGATTGAAGACTCCAAAGGAAATATGGGACAAATTGAAAACCTTATGTGGAAATAAAGATGACTTGAGAGTTTACCAGCTCGAGAATGAATTAATGTCTCTCCAGCCTTCCAATTTCGAGACATTGAATGAATTGTTGGAATATATTAAACCCACTCACAACTTAGGATAAAATAATTAATCATTATTTGATTAATTATTCACCCACTAGCTTAATTAGGTGGCACCTTAAAGTCAATGCATGCCATCTATATCCTAGGAATGAGTTATTTCTGATTCTGGGTTCATCTAGAATTAGTATGCAGGACCTTATAGTAGGTTCTGCTTTTTTCTGCTTTTTCTGCTTTATCCTGCTTTTCTATGGATAAGATAAAAGCTAGTCAACTAGGAAACTGGGTGCTTTTGTTTCCAACCCATCCTCCATTAGTTTTTCTCCATTTTCTAGGATTAGCATGTTACTTCCATCTCCTTGAAAACTCACTCATGATTTTTCCAACTCGTGAGGTCCTTGATAGATTTAGCAAGTGCTTTATCCACCTATGGGGGTTTGCTATATTTTGGTAAGTCAGCCTTTTTGAGCTTTATGAGTTGTTTCCATACAATTCGAATTCCCCATGAGGGATGTACTATTTATGTACTCTATTATTTATAATTATTCAATGGAAGGATACACACCAATATTCATCTCTTCATTCATGTGATTCAGTCTCTTTTCTTCTCTCTATTTTTCCTGTGTATGCTTGTGAGAATTCTTAGTAGCAAGATCTATTTCCTGTGCTTCTTTTTAGAATCATTGCACATAGCATTGATCTATTATTTCTACATGAATTTGTCACAAAGTTCAAGAATAATGTCTTACTCTTGAAGCAATACAAAGTGGAGAAGGTGGATGATCAGCTCGTCCTCGCCATACTCTCCAAAATTGGAGCTTATTATTTAGTTTTTGTTTCTACATTCCATGTGGGGAAGCTCACAACCCCTAGATGGAATATGCCTACACTCAATGCCTTCATTGAGTCCCTAGCAAGTGAACATGATAAGCTTGTCTATATGGGGATAATCACATCCTCTTGTGATCAAGCCCTCCATGTCTCAAGGCCCAAAGATTTGAAGGGTAAAGGAAAGTAGTAGAAGAACCCAAAAACTAAATTTGATGCTCCTAATCCTAGAGTTGAAAACCAACAGCATGATGAGTCTTCCAGCTCAAGGAAGAACAAAGGAAAAGGGCACCATGGAAAGGAAAAAGTCAAGTGTTCATACTGTGGGAAGGCCTTCCACCCTGAACATTCCTGCATGAAGAAGAAGATTGATGAATATACCTCTCTCCTTGAGAGAAATCACATCAATATTTTGGAAATATTTTGGAGGAGAGATCAGCAAGATCGGGAACCACAGCATGAAAAAGGTCATGCCCTCATGGCAAGCACTTCGAAGTCCAAATCACTCTAGATTGATTCTGGAGCTTCAAACTACATGATGGATGAAAGAGACTCCTTTTCATCCTTGGAGACTAGAAAATCCATCCCCATCCACATGGGAAATGAATCCACGATCATTTTAGAAGGACAAGTTATGGTTGATCTTGAAAATGGCTATTTTTCAAATGTTTTGTATGTACCGTCTCTGGCATCAAATCTCCTTAGTGTATATCATATGACACATACAGGAGTGCCTAAGAGAGTTTCTTTCATCCCAAATGATGTTGAGATAATGAAGCTTGCATCTGGGAAACTCATTGCTAAAGGTCTTGCAAACCATCATGCAAGAGCCTATGAGTTCAGCTCCCACTTTGTGCCGGATGCAAAGCCCACCTCTTTGATAACTCATGGAAATTAGGTTAGTAGGATGTGGAATGAAAGGTTTGTCCATATAAATTTCAAATATTTGCAGAAATTATAGAAAAAATTCCATGGTTTAAGGCCTCTTGGTCATCAAGGAAACCACCAGAAATTGCAAGGGCTGTGTGATTGGAAAACACCCTGAGCACAAGTTCGATCAGGGGAAGGAAAACTAAGCTACATGCATATTGGGGCTGATACATTTTGATATCATTGGTGTGATTCCTATCATATCCATGAATGGATAAAGGTATCTTCTAACTTTTATTGATGATTTTTCAAGGTACACATGGGTTTTCTTACTCAAAAGGAAGTCTGAAGTATGTGAGAAATTTTCTGAATTGAAGGTCTTGATAAAAAATGCCTCTAGGATTAAGATCAAGATATTGAGATTTGATAATGGTGGGGAGCATGTCATTAATGAGTTGTTGTACATATTCTCCCAAAGTGGTATTCAATTCCAACATTCAATTCTCTACACTACCCAGTAGAACGGAGTAGCAGAAAGGAAGAACCAGTCTCTCAAGGAGATGACCACCTGTATGTTGGAATCAAAGAAGTTGGCTGCAAATTTGTGGGATGAAGCCATGCATGCTGTAGAATACATTCAAAATAGGCTTCCACACTCATTCGTGAAAGGGAATAACCCTTTTGAATCATACTTCGGACACAATCCAGATGTGTCGAACCTGCAGGTGTTTGGGTCCACTGCATGGGCCAGGATTCCACTTGATAAAAGAAGGGCTTTGCAACCACAAAGCATAGAATGTCTGTTTATTGGGTATCTTGATGAATCAAAAGGATTCAAGCTGCTATATATCAAAACAAAATATATCATCACCGAGAGAAGTGTCAAGTTTGATGATCCTCTTCAGGAGGTGGAACTAGTGAAGGAGAACACTGCTGATTTTCCTTCCTATTCTACTGAATATTTGGATGATGAAATTGGGGTGATGACCCTGATTTGGATCCTCTGATTTTTTATATCAGTGTGCAGCAATCATTAGATGCTGAATAAGAACCTAAAGTACAAAATCATCTTCCCACATGGGCTCGACAGACACTCTCCTCCGCAGGAGATAACATTGGAAATCCGGATGATCCAAGGAGAACCCGGTCTGATTTCCAAATAGCGGGTATTGCACTCTCTTGTCCTGATAATTTGCTATCTGAAACTTGCTATTTAATGATTAGTTGAGGCCCAAAATCCTACTACCATGCTTGGAAGGATCCGAGATGGAAAGTTTCCATGGATGAAGAGATGAATTCTCTTCGAAAAAACACTACTTGGGAGCTAGCTTCTCTTCCTCCGGAAAGGAAATTGGTTCAATGCAAGTGGGTGTTTGTTATGGAGAGAAATTCCTATGGCTTGGGGTACCACAACAGACAGCTTGACTCCAGAAATCAATCCTTTCCAATATGCAATAGAAATTAAAGATCTAACACTAAAGGATCAGACCTCGTACCTTATTCTGGACGGTTGAAGTAGATCCCCATTGAGCTTCCCAACTTTAGCTTGAATTGATAGATTACTTCCTCAACAACAAGTAAACAATACAATCATACTATATATATTGGTGTTAGATCTATTCTAGCATATATAATCAACAATGTATAAGCATTTGAAAACATCCATGGATAAAATATTCATTCAAACACACATTATTGGACAGGAAAAGATATTTCTATTGATATAAAATCAGAGATTACAATGGATACAACCTCTGTTGACATGTCTGCAAATCGAAGAAACTAAATCCCCCACTTGGGCCTCCACCACCTCAATCCTCCATCTCTCGATAGCAAGCTCACAAGCAAAAGGCAAGCTTGGGAAGAACACAAAAGTGCTCCAAGGGACAAAGGGATGCAGAATCAAGCATAAGTTCCAGCAACAATGGACTATAGTTTCTTTGCTCTCAATTCTGTCATATGCCTTCAATGTACCATAGAGCTCCTTATATAGCTTTTCAAAGGGGTAATGAAAGGTCAAATCCGAGCGATCTCAAGGCATAGGGAAGGCCAGGAGTCAAGTGAGTTGGATCCATGTCAAGGAAAACTCCAAAAGGATTTGGATTATGCACACATCCCGATGTACACGGTTTTAGGGGTCAAACCCACGTATATACACGATTAAGGGCTTAAAAGTCGCGTATAGCAATTTTCACATGTTTTTAGGGATGGTCAAGGAAATAGTAAAGGACAAAAAATGGTCCAAGGGGTCTAAGGAGTCTGCAGAAGGACAGGGGAAGGCCATACAAAGTGTGATTCACCTGGAGTGGTGAAATCAGCTATAACAAATGCCCCCTAATGTGTGAGGTCAAAGCGGTCATATGATGGCCAAAATAAATTATAAGTCCATTCCAGAAGTGGAGTGATGAAGAATCCCAAATGGAAGACCAGCCACGCATAGTACAATGATACAACTCTGCACATAACTGAAAATACATATAGCAGTCCTGGATACATAAGAGTACAATGGACATGAATAGGCATGATACAAGATATCACATAAGTGGTCATCGCCACATACAATATACATAGATCATAATCTCCATGATGAAGATATACAAAGGATCATGATCTCCATAATGGCTGAAGATATACAATGGATCAAGATCTCCATAACAGCTGGAAATGTGTGACATATACTGGAATCAAGTCACGAGACCTGAAATCTCATGAACACTGGCACAATCAAGGAGGTAGCATATAAGAGATTCCACCAATCTGGAATTTCTTCTACACAAACCGCTACGAGTACATGTCCTACTATGTGAATAGAGGTGTCAAGGTCAAACATAGTAGTCCATCGTTTGATTACCGGTCATTGATGTATACCGTTAACAGATGCGAGATCACCCACCAATAATCAAAATGGGAATCAAGGTACTAGAGTGTAAACTAACAGGTGTGAATAAATGTGTTGAGGTCGAACACTAGAGAGGATCCATCGATCAGGGGACATTCATGTATTCCCAAAGACTGTCGATGGTGAGAGAACCTGCCACTAATGACTACAAGTCTCAAGGCACTTGAAATGAATCTAGATTCCAATCCCAGAATAAATGATATGAAGTCGATGGGATGAAATCTGCTGGAAGGAGGGCATTAAGGCATCCCCCATCATCCAACACGAGGTACTCAGCAAAGTTGTATAATGTGGAAGGACTTGATCATAAGGTGCATGAACTAGTAACTGTACCCGGAATGGCCAACATGCAAAGTCAAGATAACTGAGGAATGGTCGACTCAGTTTCAACTTCCTTCGAACAAGAGCATAATGGCGAATGGTGACTGAATAAAGGCAGCATAGACTTGATATACAAATTGGGACATCTCTACGACACAGGAGACATCTCGGTGTATACGTGACTTTTGGCCAAAAATCTGTGTATGTACGTGACTTTTGGCCAAATACCTGCGTATACATAGAAGGAAGTGGTAAAAAGAAGGCCAAGGGTCAAACCAATAAAGGGGAGTGTCAATGGATGAACATACTATAAAATGCAACACAGAAACAAGGAGAAACAAAGAGCAAGTCAATAATATCAAGCCCATTGTGCCCGTAAATCCCAAAAACAAACAAGGAACATCCCCAACGAAGTCACCAATTATGTTACGGAGAGAAATTCATATGGCTTGGTGTACCACAACAGACAGCTTGACTCCAGAAATCAATCCTTTCCAATATGCAATAGAAATTAAAGATCTAAATCTAAAGAATCAGACCTCATACCTTATTCTAGACAGTTGAAATAGATCCCCGTTGAGCTTTCCAAATTCATCTTGAATTGATAGATTACTTCCTCAACAACAAGTAAACAATACAAGCATACTATATATATTGGTGTTGGATCTATTCTAGCATATATAATCAACAATGTATAAGCATTTGAAAACATCCATGGATAAAATATTCATTCAAACACACATTCTTGGACAGGAAAAGATATTTCTATTAATATAAAATCAGAGATTACAATGGATACAAACTTTGTCAGCACATCTACGAATCAGAGAAACTAAATCCCCCACTTGGGCCTCCATCACCTCAATCCTCCATCTCTCGATAGAAATATCACAAGCAAAAGGCAAGCTTGGGAAGAGCACAAAAGTGCTCCAAGGGACAAAGGGATGCAGACTCAAGCATAAGTTCCAGCAACAATGGACTATAGTTTCTTTGCTCTCAATTCTCTCATATGCCTTCAATGTACCATAGAGTTCCTTATATAGCTTTTCAAAGGGGTAATGAAAGGTCGAATCTGAGCGATCTCAAGGCATAGGGAAGGCCAGGAGTCAAGTGAGTCAGATCCATGTCAAGAAAAACTCCAAAAGGATTTGGATTATGCACACATCCTGATGTATGCGGTTTTAGGGGTCAAACCTGCGTATATAAGCAATTAAGGGTTTAAAAGTCGCGTATAGCAATTTTCACATGTTTTTAGGGATGGCCAAGGAAATACCAAAGGACAAAAAATGGTTCAAGGGGTCTAAGGAGTCTGCAGAGGGACAGGGGAAGGCCATACAAAGTGTGATTCACCTGGAGTGGTGAAATCAGCTATAACAGTCGCGTATAGCAATTTTCACATGTTTTTAGGGATGGTCAACGAAATATCAAAGGACAAAAGATGGTCCAAGGGGTCTAAGGAGTCTACAGAGGGACAGGGGAAGGCCATACAAAGTATGATTCACCTGGAGTGGTGAAATCAGCTATAATAGTGTTTTAGACCAAGGTTTTTGCTGATGGAAGCACCTATAAATATAAGGCAAGGCTGGTGGAAAAATTTTTCTCTTAGGTCCAAGGTGTGGACTACCATGAGACCTTTGCACCGGTTGCAAAAATGGACTCCATCCGCCTAGTTTTGGCAATTTCAACATCTAAGCGCTGGGAGGTACATCATATGGATGTTAAGTCAGCCTTTCTGCTTGGAGATATTCATGTGGAGATAAAAATGAAGCAGCCTAAGGGCTACATCACTGATCAATATTTTGTTTGCAAGCTAAAGAAGTCACTATACGGGTTAAAACAGGCCCCAAGAGAGTGGTATTCCAAGATGGATGCCTTCCTTCTCTCACAAAACTTCCAAAGGTGTAGATCAGATACAAATGTATATTTACAGTAGTCTGATATTCATTTTATCATTATTGTTTTATATTTTTATGACTTACTAATCACAGGTACCACAGTTGCTTCCATTTCAGCCATCAAAACTGCTCTCCACAATGCCTTTGAAACGAGTGATTTGGGGCTCCTAAAACAATTTTTAGGGCTCGAAATTGAGCAAAATTCTGATGGGATAATGGTCACTCAGTACAAATACATTTCACAACTGTTATTCAAGTTTAACATGTCTGAATGTAGGCCTGCACCATTCCCTTTCCTTTAATGGATCATCCTTGAAGAAGGAAAAAGCACACCTCCCATGGACTGCACTATCTATCGATAGCTGATTGGTAGCTTGTTGTAGTTGACACATTCTCAGCCTGATATTTGTTATGCCATGAATGCTGTATCAAGATACATGCATCATCCTCATGATCTTCATTGGAAGGCAGCCAAGAGGATCCTCCAGTATATTCACGGAACCAGGACCTACGGCATTCACTATGCTGCAGACTCCGAGCTAGAGCTGGTTGGATACATGGATTCCAATTGGGTGGGTGATTCTATTGATTGGAAGTATACTTATGGATATGTATTCATGTTTGGTGGTGGCTCCATTTTTTGGTCTAGAAAAAAGCAAGCTTCCATAGCACTATCTTCAGCAGAGGATGAGTATCGAGGAGCGGTGAATGCTTGCATTCAAGCAGTTTGGTTGCAAGACATTCTTTCAGAGTTTGATCTTGGTAGTACTTTGTTCATTGTCCTCTTTTGTGACAATCAAAGTGCTATTAAGATATCCACAGATCTAGTTACCAGGTAGAGGACCAAGCATGTAGAGATCCACATGCACTATATCAGCTAGCCAGTGCATGACAATACCATCATTTTGCAATACTGCCCGACTGATGAGCAGATTGCAAACATCTTCACCAAGATATTTTCAAAAAATAAGTTCACTTACCTCTGTTCACTGTTGGGGGTGAGTTCATCAGGGTGATTCAGACTACTTTCAGTGTTCAGCTTGAGGGGGGGGGGTTTCCACTATGTTTTCCCTCTTTTCCTCACTTAGTTTGTTTTTTAGCATTGTTTAAGTTTCAGCATTGTACAGGGTGAAATATGGCCTTAGTTACCGGGGACCTAGCATTTTTATGCATTTATGTTTTCTAACTTGTCCTGAGTATAGCTTAAGGGGGGGTGTTGGAGACATTTACCACCTTACACACATATTTTGGTCAATTTGGCCTAGTTAAACCACTATCCTAAGTATTATTGACCTAATTGACATCAGTGGAGCATTAAATGTCATCAGCTAGGTCACACCCACACCTACCTTCAGTTAAGGAGGATAACTTATCCTTCTCCTACGTTCGAGGAGGATAATTGGAGCACTCTGGGGGTGATTTGAGTGACATTAATGCACTTTATTGCTAACTGATGGTTACAATTAGTTAAATAGGGCAGTGAAGGAACCTCCCTTCATTAAATTGATTATTTAACGATTATTTAATGAACTCGAGTCAACAGGGGCACCTCCAACCACTTCTAATGTTCAGTTACACTTCAATTAACCTCTTTGGGGTTCATTGGAGTCATTGAAGCACTACCACTTGATGGTTGGCTTGCTGTGACATGTGTCTGATCTCTTTCAGTTAAGACTTAGTCATTTATTGCACTCTGACTTTAGTTAGGCCTCAGTTGAGTCAATTAGGGTTTTGATCAGTGGTTAACTTGAGTGTTGACTGTGGCTTACATTGAGTTAAGCTAGACTCACTCATTCAATTCGAATGACCTCCTTAGGAATTCGAATTGCTTTGTCATTCATGCTTCCAGCATGACATTGAATTGTATTACTCATTGTTTGTGTGAATATACAATGCGGCTACTCATTCTATAGCTCTTTTTCACCATTTTCATGAATTATTGTCATTAATCTATTGATGAGACTGTGTTTAGTCTCTATATCACTATGCAAGTTTAATATATTGTACTAGGGTACTTTGGGAATCATTGACATCAATGTTGACCTCCATCACACTTGCTAACAGTTCACATCATTGACCGGTAATCAAGTGGTTTCTACCATGTTTGACATCAAATCATTGTAATCACATGGATATAATCATACTTTATGGAAGACGAGACCAAGACCCTAGGTATTTGTTAAAAGAACTCATTGATTTCCCGAGGTTACGATGAAGTATTTGTATGAGTCCTAGCATGGACCCACATTTGTATGGTCGTGGCTATGCTGATATTTGTGTTTGTATGACATAGATCTACATTGTATGTTTGGTAGCTATGTCCAAATTTGAGTCTTCTTTGCATCGATCTACATTGTATTTTAGTATCCATGACTTTTTTGTATATCACATGGATCTGTGTTGTATTGGTTGGCAACCATTTTGTGATTCATTTGGGACATGTATCAAAATGTACTGCAAAAAATTGGTGATGCTTGAGAAGTTCCGGCCATTGGACCTTTCCCTTGATACTATACCTTTTTTCTTTCAAATAATATTGCCTATCGTTTCCCTCTATCCATTATACTTTGGGTGGAATTTTTTTATACCAAAATCTCATCACCCTCATGTTATGACATAGGTATTCCCTTGATTTCTCCAATCCCTCAAAGTTTTCCCTAGAGAAATGAAGGTTCAAATTTACCCCTTTGCAATCTTTCCCTGTGTTAAGTTGGTAATGCTCCTCTTCCATTGACAAAAAACATTACCCAAGTCAACGCCACTTCTGATACATGAGAAAGAAGTGGTACCACTACTCCTATCCTTACTACAAGAAGTGGTGCCCCCTTATCACTGCCTTTTTGCTTCATTGGAGGAGTTATTCTTGAGTATGCAAGGAAAAAAAGGAAGCTTCAAGAGGATTCTCAAAGCTGACCTTTGTGGAGCCTCATCCCTATGGTTTAGGACCAGTTGCAGCTCAAGATCCTCCCTTTTAGTATCTTGTATCCACCCCACCCATGAGATCCTCAACCATACCTATCCTCACATGCCTTTAAATACTAGCACATCCCCCATGGGACAAAGGAGGAATAATTGTGTTGCGTACCCAAACTCTGTCAAAATAATTCTTGAGTATTTGGAGGCAAGGTGAAGTTATAGGAAAGAATCCATTGGAAGGAAATCTCAACACCAAGGCATGAAGGTTGTAGTCTCTCCAATCATTTATTAATAAATGATGTCTTTTCTTTCCCATATCTATTGTTTCATATGAATGTATTGCTTGATTCCTTGGTCACAAGCATAGATCTAGTTGATTATATTGTATGCTATCATGTTTTTTTTATTGTCTTCCATATTTTATAGGTTCTTCTGAAGTAAGCTTCAACGATAACGAGGAAAACCTTTGAGAGAAATATCATGGAATTCCATTCAAGTGATTAACCAGATCTAGGGAGAGTCTAGAATTCCATGTTTGTATTTTTTTCTAGATTTGAACCATCCAGATCTAGGGAACTAGCTAATATCCGCAAGAGGTGTGTATTTTTGGCTAATAGTATTCTCTCTCTTCCATAGTCATCAACACATCTGGTCAAGTCTTCATCATGGATTCCTCATCATGGAGTCATATGTTCATCATCATCACTTCTTCCATCATCATAATCTTATCGATCATTAAATGGTACTATCTGTCATCGAAAGTTTCTATAGAGACAACCTTTTTTCATTTTGGGTGTAGGTCTAGTCCTCATCCAGGTCTTCATCACATCTTCAAGAAAGCCATCACATATGGACTGTCTAGGACCTTCTTTACATTTCCATGGAAATAACTTGCATATTCTACCTTTATCTCATCATATCCAGATAATCTCTTTAGTCTTGTACAAAACAAAATAGAGCACACAGAGCATCCAAAATCAACCGACATTCTACAAGTAAAGGAGGACCACCTAGGTGCACATCACGTGCTTCATGACCTAATAATCTCAACATAGGAACATAAGCATATATAGATATATGTAAGGACTGATTACGACCAAAAAACTTGTTGCACCAGAAATTTTATGCTATAGGTGAACCTCAAGGACTTATTACATTTTAACAACCTGTGTCTAGGATATTTTCCCTTCAAAAAACCTTCGGGCCGTATTACATCTAACTAACCTGCATACTAATCCAAGAATCCTTTTACACTCGAAAAACCCACAGGACTGATTACATTTGAGTAACCTGTGTACCACGCCAAGGCTCATATTTGCACTTGAATAACCTATCACAGGACTGATTTCATCCAAGGATATCTTGCTAGCTTCACTAGGTCTAATTACATCCAAGGACAACCTACATGATTGATTATGTCCAAGCATCCTACCTCACCGATAATTTTCCTACTCGAACAACTTGTCTCATTTCCCATCTGAGATATTATGCATCCTGTATTTCTAGCATAGAATTATATCAGGACTGATTAGATCCAAGGATAACCTAGAAGCTGCTCCAGGACTTATTCATCCAAGGAAAACCTACATGAATGATTATGTATGAGAAACCTATGATATTCGTCAATATTTTATAGGAATAAAACCTATCTCTCTAGCGATTCTAGAACACATCACTCCCTCTTTCAAGGGGCCTCGATCTGAATCACACCAAGTCTTTATCTTAAGTACTCAAACACCACTCTCTCTAGAGGCTTGTTCAACACATGACCTATCTGTTCATCTGTTTCCACATACTGGAGCTTCACAGCTACACTCTACACTATATCCATGATATAGTGGAACTTTATCTCGATGTGCTTTGACTTGTCATGGAACGTAGTGTTTTTCGATAGCTTCACGCAAATTTGATTGTCATAGAAGATACAAGTCACATCCAACTTGAGATCAAACAAGTCATATAGTACACTTTGTATCCATACTTCCTTGCAACTATCCAAGCAAGAGACAACATACTCTGCCTCAACTGTACTAAGTGCCACGCATGCTTATTTACTACTGAACCAGGAGATCATGCCAGATCCCAAACCGAAGTAGCATCCTAAGTTTCTCTTCCTGTCAGTGGTGCTACCTGCCTAATATGAATAAACATAACCATGTAGGTTAATCTTCTGATTTGGATCATATTTGATCCCATAATCCACTATACCTTTTGGGTACCTCAGTACATGCTCTGCAGCTATCAGGTGAACATGTCTCGGATCCATCAAGAACTGGCTTAGGGTTTTCACATCAAAGCATATGTATGGCCTTGTATTCATCAGGTACATCAACGAGCCAATTATCTGATGATACATTGTGGAATCAACCGTCTCAAATGAATTATCACTCCGAATCTCTTTAGAATATCCACTGCATACTTTCCTTGACCAAGGAAAATCCCATATGCATTCTACCACACCTCTATGCATAATAAGTAGTGCATCATACCTAGTTATTGAATCTCGAACTGTGTAGCAAGACTCCTCCTTGCATATTTAATGAGTTCATCTTCGCCTGTCAGAAACAAGTCATCAAGATATAGAAGGAGAATCACTGGTCTTCCATCTTCAACCTTGAAGTAAAGGTTGGAATCCACTTTACTCTTGGTAAATCCTAGGCTCATTAGGAACTTATCCATCTGTCCATATCATGTCCTTGGTACTTATTTCAATCCATACAAATCCTTCTTCAATTTTCACACATGGGTCTTCCATTCTTGTGTCTCGAATCCCAGTGGTTGTTCCACGTACACTTCCTCCTCGACTACACCATTTAAAAAAGTTGTCTTGACATCCACCTGGTGCATTTTCCATTTCATAACTATTGCCAATTCATGTATGGTCCTAATGGAAGTGCAACTCTCCATGGGTGCAAATGTCTTTTCGTAGTATATGCTTGTTTCTATGCGAATCCTTGTGCTACGAAACGTTTCTTGTCTTTCTCAATGTTTCCATTTTTCGTATGCTTGATATTATAGATCCAGTTTTAAGTCACAACAAAATTAATTCCCATTCTTGGAACTGCCTCCCAGACATCATTATTCATGATTGACTGATACTCCTCGATAATAACATCCTTCCATTCTTTCTTTTCGGAAGCCTCTTCATAGGTGGAAGGTTCTCTGTCGATGATGTCACATAGTAGGGCCACATATCTATTGTATGGATTCTCCATTTTTCTCTCTCTATGTATTCCTTCTGGAGTGCCATACCTTTCTCTTTCTCATATGACCTCTCATTCCCATGTTGGTTTCCTCTTGTGGGATTCCTTCTTAAGAATTGTCTCTGCCAGCTCTTGTAGTTATTCCATGTCATGATCTTAATGGTATTCTGGATTTGCTTCTCCAATTTGCATATCTCGGGCTCTTGTATCTTTAGGTTCCTTGACCTGTTGAATAAGTGTCCTCCTAGATCTGAAGTATGTGGAGTATTCATCAAAGGTTACATATATACTGATATCGATCTTATTGAATCCTGGGAAGTATATTCGGTAGGCATTTGATGTATCATTGTATTTGTTTCTAGGAATTCTTGAACCAGTGTGGACACCACTTGTTCCTCTATCCTGTATGGTACAAGTACAGAACAAAACACCACAATAGTATATCCTTTCCCTAGATTTTTAATTTACTTTAATAAAATCACTCTTATATCTCAGATCTGGAAGCTTTCGTCTTTGTTCCACTTCTCTTCATGCGATATATAGTACCTGCAAAGAAACATTAGGAAAACAAGACAACAAGATGAGAGTAACCAGATAGATTAACAATCCATATTAGTGATCAAGGAATCTAATGATAATTGACTAATATTAACACAAATGAAATATGGGAAAGGGGAACACTATTGTATTAATCAAATAAGAAGGTAAAGCTACAAACAAAGCCTTGATGTTGATAGATTTGTCTTCCACAATGTTCTTACAACACTCCTCACTCACATAAATCTATTTACATACAAACTCACTCAAATTTACCTCAATACCAGACTTCAATCCAACAACATAAGGATTCTCTTCTTGGTCTCCCTCCACATAGTTCATGAAGGATTCTTTTATAGGCCAAGGGAGGATTATATGAGATGATATTCTTTAGGAAACAGATAGGAGATGATCCTTATGGGTGAGGAGGTCGAATTACACCTCTCCCTATCAGATAGGAACCACGTCCATAAGGGGTTTCATATGGAAGCTTCTCAAAACTTCCTTTTTTCCCATTTTAGCTCTGTCAATGCTTCTTTCATAGAGGGTAAAGGAATTGGCACTTCTAATTGTGAACAGGATAAAGGTGCTGGAGGCACCTAATGTCAATGACCAATAGGCGCTGACATTCTCTCATAAGGAGGAAAGTGCACCAACGTACTCAAGAGTGGGAAAAAACATCTAGAAGAATCCTTGGCCAAGTTTTTTGAAGGGTGCTCAGGCATAAGTGGATATTTTAGGTGCAACAAAATGCCCCCCAAAGTATGAATCTATAAGGAAGTGATAGGTAAAATACTTTGTTAGATATCAATCTGGTAACATAGGCAAAGAGAGATGAATTCACAACTGACATACGACCAGTAACTCAATTTTCTGACTCAATCATGGAGGTAGACCAATACACTATAGATCCATGAATATGACTACATCATGGATACCAAGAATACATTGTAGATCTAGGATCAAATGATGTATAAAGAGGAACGTGGCTATGGAACATACAAAGTAGATCCATGTTATCTGAACTCAATACTGGACACAACCATCAAACATACAATGTGGATACATGTCATGACTTCAAATAATATTCCATCTCAACCTAAGGATAGGAAATTATGCCGATGAAGCCTATCTGCTCAGGGTCTTCATTCCAATCCCCAAACGATACTATTATAACCATGTGAATATATTTCTTGATGTCGAACATGGTAGAAACCACTTGATTACCAGTCATTAATGCATATTGTTAACAAGTGAGAGGGAAATCACCATTTATGTCAATGATCCCCAAGGTATCTCAATACATTATCCTAAGTGTGAATAAGGGTTTTGAATTCGAACAATTGATAGAATATTTTGATAAAAGGTCATTGATGAAAACCTACTGTCGAAAGCAAGGAAACATGCCATTGAGGCATGCAAGCTTCAAGGTACTTGACTTGGTTTCCAAATCTAATTCCTAGATGATGTGTTGAAATCGAATGGAAGAGACTCATCGAAGGAGGGCCATCATGTTTCCCCCATAATCGACATGAAACATGGAACAAAATTTGATTTTGAAGTGATGAAACAACCATGAAACTGACTCAGACATGACCGACTTTATAGGAAGGTAAATTTACTGACGAGTTGGATTGAAAAGATATATCATTTGAACAAATTGTGGCATGAAAAATGACTTGGAAGCATTGACTTGACAAGGAAAAAACTAGATGTAATACAAGGAATATGGAAATGCATTCTTTGAATTGTCTCAAACGATTGAGGTGACACATGAAAGTGGATTGAATCAAAGACAAGCTGAATACCCAACTATTCAGAAATGAAAAAGCAGATAGGTGCCATGTTCAAAGGTGGACTGTGAGCTACCATTGATACAAATGAAAATATATTCCTCTTTCCCTTAATTTCCCCATGACGAAGCATGAGTGCCTCTTTTTGTTTTCACGAGTTCAAAGAGGGTAACAAACAATCATTGTAGCTCATCAAAAGATGAGTCCATTCTCATATGGTTTGTGAACCTGAGAAAGGAGAGGATCATTCACAAAAAGGGTCTCTCAGTGTTTAGTTTAATTATTCCATTGAAATCTAACTTGTTATCGTTCATGTTTAGAGAGTCTAAACGAATACGAAAGAAGACTCGAAAAGGTGCTTTTTTTGTATGCTTTAGTCCCTAGGGCCCGAAAAAGTATAAAATAATTCCCAAGAGAACTCTTCTAGCTGAAGTCATCTAGAGTATTCATTTTTCATAATTAGTGAATATGAACCAAAAAAGAGGTAAACTATCATCGAAAAGATGACTTGTCCAGTACTTTTATGAGCGTGAAGAAGATAAGTTCACTTGGCCATCTTTTTTCGAATTTTAAGGAGTCTAAAAAGAGCTTAAATGTGACTCCATAAGAGGTCCTCTTTTTCATAAACCATTTTTAATGAGTTTGAAAAAGCATAAAAATTATTCTCGATGCCATTTTACTGTGGAAATTTAACCCAAGAGATAGAACAATTACACTCACAAAATTCCGAATCAAACATGCAAAATTAACATCAAAGGAGACTGAAACTGGAGCATAACACTAATCTGTATTGAATAAGTGTACAATAGCCAGCCTTGTGAAGTAATAAGCTAATTCAATATATAATTATATGAGAGATTCAAATGCATAAGGATTCCATTCGAAATAGTCAAAAAGTAGGCTTACTAAATCTAGTCAAATCCCCCATAGGTGCCCAAAGCAGTTTCCAAATCCACTAAGATGATCACGAATTGGAAAATTCAAGTAGGAAAGATAATAAGGGATAGAAAGACAACTCATAAATGCTTTTATTAGGAGAAAAATATGGAGGATGATGTGGGAAAATAACAAACCAACTACACCTAGTCTAGCTTTTCTTTTTGCCATAATTCTCAATAAAAAAGACAGCTTTGCAGAAAAAGCAGATATGCACTTTGGAGGATCTGGAATAAAGAAGACATGCTAAATATGTTTCGAGGAGGTTTCCCAAGCGCTCCATGACTCAGTTTTAGCAAGTGTTGACTTCTATGACATGTAGAAGGAAAATAGCATAGAGTTGAATCTAGGAGACTAGGTAATAAGACAAAAATGATTTAATTAATGTCTAAGGTAGGTAACTATTTGTTGATTATTCTAACATTTACTAGGTTTTTAATGAGCATGGCGAAGGTATAAATGACGCTTGAAACGTTTTCATCTTTACCCAAAGCGTGAAAAAGACAAAAGAAACTTGCAACATAGCCACAGCACTTCAGAAATATGACCTGGAATCTTTAAAAATCAAGTTAGGACCAATTTCATATAAAAAATATGGAAAGTAATGGTAAAAAAACCTAAAATTAAAATATTTTAATTTTAATAATGACAAATAAAAATAAAAATTACTATAAAAAGGGGGTAAATAGTAAACTTTTTACCATTGTGACTTTTTTACCATAGTGAGAGTGAAATTGGTGAAAAGGAGCTTATTTCCAACTGCACATTCAAGGAGTTATGGACCACCTCTTCTTGAACCACTCAGACTGGCTAATAGCTAACTGTTATCGCTTAATTTTTGCTGGTGCATTTCTTGTTTCCAAGCTCAATTTTTTGAGTTTCTATGTAAATCCCCAAAGGGGCAGAGTGCATACAAGCTAGTGCCTTTTTCCCTTTTAGGAGATTTGCAGACACATCCATCGAAAGAGGAAAGGGTGCTGAAGGCGCTCTGTCACCTAGGGGAAAAGGCATCGGTGCTCTGTTCTACTGTAGATAGTTTGCTAGCGACCGTGACTCCCAAAAAATCAATACACATTTAGTTTTAAGTTTTCTTTATTTCTTTAAATAGTTTGTGCTTGCTTCTAATAAATGTTTGAATGTTATTTGCAGGACAAACTAGAGGAAACATGGTCATATGGAAAGAGAGACAACATGAGTTGGATGACCTCCAAGAAATCAAGGATTCAATTTCTTTAAGGGCCCTCTGTGAATGTGGGCTTCTCAAATTATTTTGAATACCAAGGATGAGAGAATATGTGCGACTGCTGGAGCACATGATACAGCTATGGGATCTCGACCAACATCATTTTGTAGTGGGTACTCACACTCTGAAAATAGATGTAGAAGACATATATTTCTTGATTGTTCTATCCCATAGGGGAATACCAGTGACATTGACAGGACCACAAAGTGGTGAGGGATCTGTAGATGACTTGACTAATGACTAGTGATTGATAGGGACTCATTCAGTTGTTGGGAATATTCCCATAGAACACATTATAGACATGCCATTGGGGACTGTGGCCTTTACCATTGAGAAGGTTAGATGTACTAGGTCTTCTCAAGTGACCATGCAGGAACAGATGATGTATTCCTTGGAGTGCATGGCTCCCACTATATCCAACTAGAGTGAGGGTCTCTTTCCAAGATCAACTAACCAAATGCAGGAGGGGAGAGCTGAAGCAATTCAGCTAAGGGGCGATAATGGTGTCCTTCTTCCTGGAGAGGGTCCCATTGATGAGACCCCAGATTCCAATGAGAACACTGGATGTGGAGGATCCATATATGAGTAGGTGGGTGTATTCTATGGCCCAGCGTGGTGGTGGAGGAGGCCCCAGAGTTACCTACGGTCCAACAATTTTCTGTTAGCTGAGGAGCCAACTTTTGATGACAGAGGACTATGCCTATGCGAGGACTGACTTTCAAGAGGATCCTGACCTTCCACTCCTAGAGGGGGATTAGTGGGATTACCAAGGTAAAAAGGAAACCATTATCCATGTTTTTTCGGTATTTTTAATTTTATATTTGATTTTTATGATGTAACATTGAGATGTACAAAAATGTCTTGTACAGATGTAGGGCCTTCCCATCCAGCTCGATCCTCTCCCATAGAGAGGAGAGGAGCATTCTGAGAGATGGTGATCTTCCGCACCGAGGAATATGAGGATATCTATGAGATGGAGGAGAACCTACATCGTTTGACTGTGGGGATTCCATATATCTCTATTGATGATCTACCTAGGCACTACCAACGTGAGATTGGAGGGGATTCAAGCTGCTTCAGGAGGATACTCCATAGAGTGGCTCATGCCTTAATGTTCTATCATGAGCACAATCATGAGTATTAGCTCATAGTGGCTCCCACATTTTTTATACTGTACTTATACTAAAATCTTCGAAGCTTCAATTTTTTTCCCCATATCTATGTATTTTGAAACTATGGTAGTCTCAAACTTCGAGTGATCTGAAATCTTGATGCTTCGGTCCTTTTTGTATCTCAGCTTTACATTTTATATATATATATGAGAAAATGTTTTATTTAAAAATGTGTGTGCAAATATATTCCTACTATGAATCCAATGCATGATTTTTATGTTGAAATGAACTTAACTATGAGAAATATACCAATCTAAGACAAATTTTTCCAAGGAATCTACCACAGCATTTAAATGTCTCGAAATGTGTTGATAAGATACCTGCTCAAAATACCTTTATAAAAACCTAACTCTTTGGAATGTTCAAAGGAGTAGGGGGTTCTAGATGGTGTAGACTCGGTTTAACTGATGCAAAACCAACTCTGAGTCTAAGTAAACCCGAATTTATCTTACATCATTAGAAAGGGATTCCATCAATAATCCAATAATCACATATACTCTATGAGATTGTTGGTAGAGGGAACCAAACAAGTACCCCCTGAACTTACCATATCACTTGTAGGAGAGTACAACACCCAAGTTGTTGATGCAATATTCAAGGTGTAACGTTAGCACTATCCATGAAACCAATAAATATGGTCATATGTCCATTGAACATAGGACGTATGTAAGTAGAATTGTGAGAAGCACATCTTATATCCACACAAAAACCATTATTTTTAAAGAAACACACAACACTCTATAAAAAATGTTTACAATAAAACTATGCTAGATGGCCTAGGAATAGTATCTTTTGAGGTAGATCCCGTTGCGGGGCTCTCCCAAGGTATCCCATCATAATCCATTAACTGATATGTGCCTTTCTCTAAAACACAACTGATAATATAAGGCCCATGCCACATAGACTCTAGTTTCCCAGCCCCCAACTTATCGTGTTTATGGTCATAGGTTAAGACTAGGTCTCCTTCGCTAAAAGAGCGAGGTTGAACAAATCTATCGTATTGAGCTTTCATTCATCGTTTGTGTGCCTCATTTGTTAAGGAAGCATCATAACGAGTTTCACCAATCTTGTTCTAGTACAGGAAACATTATTCTTCTAGGATGGTATTGGGTAAACGTTTTACAACAAATTTCAGAGAAGTAATCTCACACTCTAATGGAAGAGTGGCCTCTAGTCCATACAACAATTGGAATGGTGTGAAGCCAGTGGAAATTTTGATGGTAGTCATATAGGCTCAAAGCATAGAAAAACATTGCAAATGCCAATTAGACCTAGCTTTCCCTACCATTCGTTGAAGCATATTTTTTAATACTTTATTGATTTGTTCAACCTAGCCATTGGCCTGTGGATAGCAAGGTGTATAGTTATCATAATGAAACCCTAATTTTGTGTTTAATTATCCCATCATATTGTTTTGGAAGTGTTACCCATGATCGGTCACAATGGCCCTAGGAATCCTGAATCTAGCAATAATATGGTTAAAAATAAAAAGAGTAGTTGTCTTTCCATATTCGGAATATGTGGGCATAGCCTCATCCCATTTAGTGAAGTAATCCACAACCACAATAATGTAGCCATTCTCCCCCTGACTAAGGTAGGTCTATAGTGCACGAAGTCTATGCCACATTTTGCAAAAGGGACAGCTGCTACGACAGGATGTAGCAAGGTTGGATGGGCGTGCTTGTTGGATGTGAATAATTGACAAGGAGGGCATTTTTTTCAGTTTCAATACAATCCTTGAATATCGATGGCTAAAAATACCTAGCGCGCAAAATATGATGGGAAGTAGCCAACCCAGAGAGGGGACTTCCACATGCTCCAAAGAGGCAATTATTTAAAATGATCTCATCTTCATCATGAGTGATACATCCTTGTAATATAGAGTCAACTCCATGGTGGTATAAAGTGTCATTGATAATGAGATAATACTTGGCTTGGTGGTGGATGTGACAATGCTCATCATGAGTTACATTAGGATGATATCATTGTGTCCAGAAATAGAGAATGATATCTCCATACCAGGGGTCAAACATACTAATGAGGAACAGAGATTCATCAGGTATGAATCAATGGGCTATGTTCCCTCAACAATATAGGGAAGGTCACACATAAGATCAACAAAGACAAGGGAATTCTTAGAACTAGTTTTCGAAAATTCCAACTCAAACTCCTAGAGAATGACAATACAATGTGATTGTTTTCCCCCAAGTACTTGATGACTTAAGATATAATACATGGGGTTAGAATATGCGTAAACAATGTTTGTATGGAGAAAAATGTAATGAAGGGAATTCTGTACCATGATGACCATGGCCAGTGCCAGTTTATCCACATGTGAATAACGTGTTTTAGAGTCTAAAAGACTCTTGCTTATGTAACATATCACATATTCCTGATCATGTTCGTCGGTTTGGACTAACACCATACCAATGGTTGAAAGGGATGTAGCCACATATAGGGAATAATCCTTTGTATAATTTGGTGGTTGTAGCACAGGTGCATGTGTAAAAGCGTGTTTGAGTTTGTTGAATATGTGTTGCACCAAGTCATCCCAAACAACGGGGGTATCCTTTTTAAATAATCGCATGAAGTCGTGTGTCTTTTCAGCGTAATTGTAGAGGAAACGACGTAAAAAGTTTGAATTCCCTTACAAAATTTGGAGTTGGGTAACGTTGGTGGGGGAAGGTAGAGCTAGGATAGCTTCAATCTTCAAAGGGTCTATGTGGATGCCATCCTTGGGCATTATAAAACCAATCATTTAGTTAGTCTCAACAAAAAAAATGCATTTATGTGGGTTCAATCGAATGTTAAAATGGAGATATCTGAGAAAAATGGATCTCATATGATGAACATGGTAATCCTGCGGCTTTGAATGAGCAGGAAGGTCATCAAGATAAGGTTCCACAATGTGTTTAATGTCGTGTAAAGAATATGACATGGCAAGTTGAAATGTAATGCCATCATTTTTCAAGCCAAAAGGGAGATTTCTATAGGCAAAGGTCCCTCATGGGAAAATAAAAGATGTCTTGTGTTGGTCTGATGGGAGTATCTCGATCTAATTATATCTAGAGAGGTCATACATAGACGAAAAGATGACACTCCTAGCATAGTTGTCGATAATTTGATCGATGTACAGGGTGGGGAAGTTGTCCTTAGGACAAGCTCGTTTCAAATCCTGGAAATAAATGAAAAACCTAATAGTACACTTCTTTTTATTGACAGGGACTATGTTGAACACCCATTTAGTCAAGGTCACGTGGTAAATGAAACCATCCCTAAGAAATTTTTCAACTTCTTCCTTGATGTTGCTACATTCCTCGGATGTACTTGACATAACTTTTGTTGAACTCACTTGGAACTGCGGTAGGTTTTAATGTCATGAACTACAATAGAGGGATCTATCATTAGAATTTCTTCATAGGTATAAGCAAAAACATCTCTAAATTCCTTAAATAAGGCTTATAAGACTATATCTATGAAGGTGAAGAGTTATTCCCTATCTGGATGTTCTATGGGATGCTAGGTTTCACTGATATATCAACTAGAATGGTTTTGGTAATGTTACATAAATTACCCTCAGATTCGACATCACGAGTGAGGATCGGAGACTGAGGATTAGTCACTATATCAGAAGAAACCCCTGATGCAAATTGTTATTCTACCATACGTCAATGGGGAAGGAAAGAGCATCGATGGTGATGATGTTTCTAAGGCATATCATCTAGGGACATAACCTCCATGATGGATTCATCAGAAGGGATTGTATGTGAAAGATAATCTAGAGACAGAGGGTTTTCTAGCCAATACGGTAGGTGATAAGGATATGAAGCCACCAAGAAATGATCATTGATGGTGGGTTCACTGGTGCTTTGAATAGCATGGTACATTTCCTTAAAATGACTCATTGATGTTGATTCAACAATGTGCTTTCCTTTATCTATGATAGAGGTAGAAATCATGTTCATGGATGTGGACTATGAAATAGGAGGAGGATTAGATAATATAAAGATTCCCATGAGTGAAGAATATTTTATAGCACCTACTCCAATGTTCTGATATTGCATGGTCATCAAAAGTTGAATGTTGTTTGTAGTATTCAAGGTGGCATTAGGTGAACAAAAATCTAACTGGTCAACAGTAACAATATTCCCTTGGAATGGGAACCGAACTACCCCAAAGATGGATGAAGCAACGTCTTGCATATCATAAAACCAATTGTGACCTAGGAGAATATTGTAATCTAAAGGAGTGTCAACAAATCCAACGTGAATGGAAACTAATTTCCCCCCCAGTTCTACCTAGAGAGAGGGAAGTAATCCATAAGGTTGAAATCCGCGACCATCAAAGGCTTTTAGTATCATGGGTGAATGATTAATTTCAGGAGAACCTATGGCTCTCCAACAAGACAAAGACATTATTGAGGTTGAGGCTTCCTTGTCCAAGACGGTACGATGGATGATCTTTCTCATAGATTTTGTGGAAAATTGGAAAGCCAACTGATGGGTGAGCCTGGTTTTAAAATCATTCAACTTGAAAGTGATAATGCTGTTAATTTCACAATCCAAAGCTCCAAGGGTTGTTATCAAATTATTTCGCCGTGTAGGACATGTTTGGAGTACCTTAAGAGTCGACATAGCATAGGGTTCTTGGGATAGATATTCTACTATATTATAGTGCTGGGAAACACGTGTGTTAGGATTAAGAATGGAATTTCAAAGTGTACTCTTAGGTGGGTGAATAATTGCATCAGGAATAGGTTTTTCAATATGAAGACCATTAATTGGAGGAGGGGTGGAAGCTGAAGGTTTTTTAGATGGAACATCATCAATTTTCTTTTCTAGAGGAGGGTCATAACTTTGGGATCGAATTTTAAGGTGAACCATTTCACTTGACATCATTTTGACTTCATCGATGGAAGATGGAGAAGGCCCATGCAAGGATTGATCATTAATCATATGCTCTTGGGTGGGGAAAGGGTCTGTAAGAACTGTCAAGGTGGGTGCATGTTTCAAAAAATTGCTAACTTCCTCTCGACGAGCACATTGTTTAGTAAATTGATCACCTCCACAAATTAGGAAGGGAAACTTTTTCTTTCTCTTATTATTAGAATCAACATTAGGGTTTTGTGTTTTATCTTCTTGTTGGTTATCAGATTTCTTAGATTTATTTTTATCTTTCTTCTTTCCTCCCGAGGATTCAACAGATTGAATTGTATTTACTTTGTTGGAAACAACGGGAGGGGATGCAGTTTTGGGTGGTGGACTAGGTTGACTAGCTGGTGTGGTAGGTTGATTTTGCTTTTTCGTAGATTTTACCATTGACTATGTTTGAATTGAACCAAGAACGCCATCAATGGGTGGTTCTATTGTAGGTCTTGAGGGGTACGATGTAGGATGAGGAGCGTGAGTGATTAAGTCATACAAATTTCCTAACTGGGAATACACCAAGTCTAGGTACTGAGCAGGACTAATGGCCTTCTCCTCTGTAACAACACCTTCCATGGCGACATCCCTAGAAATGGGGGGAAGTAAAGATTCCATAAACCAATCATCCAATAACTGATCAGGAATGGGAGCCTTAATCAAACTATGAATTTGTCTCCATTCATGTATATGATCAGATATATGGATGGAAGTAGTTTGGTGAAGCAAGGTTAACAAGTATGTACCTTTCTCGTACCAAATTGGTAACATAAAATGGGTTAAAAAAACCATTGATAAGGTATTAAAGTCCCAAAAGGAATAATGGGGTAGCTCGATATACCATTTCATAGCTACTCCAGTGAGGGTTCTCTGAAACAAACCTAAACGGATTGAACCATCCATTAGAGAATTTGATAAGCACCACAGATGAAAATTCATCATGTGGTTTTTGGGATCCTCATGAGGTTTACCATTGAATTTAGTTATGTTTGAGGGTAAATTAACCAGAATGATTGACCATGTGAGATCATGATGTATCGGATCATTGATCGATCTCGAAAAATATGGAATATCTAATGTATCCTGAAATGGAAATTGTTTATTAAGTTAGGGATATTGGTAATACTAGTATGGCATCTGCAGACCAGTAGGACCATATGAAAAATGATAAAAGTGGGTAGATGATGTCCCCATGACTAGTTGGTTAGGTTTTTTATTACCAAAATATCCACTAGAGGGTCCTCTAGGTGGTGGACCGTGTGAGGGAGGTGGGCCTCTAGGGGGTAGGACTCTAGGTGGTGGACCTCCAGCTAGTGGTCCCCTAGGTGGTGGACCTTCGGGTGGTGGACCTATAGGTGGTGGGACTCCAGGTGGTTGAACTCTAGGTGGTGGTCCCCCAGGTGGTGGACCTCTAGGTTGTGGTCCTCTAGGTGGCGAACCTGTAGGTGGTGGACATCCAGGTCCTCCTTGTCCTCATGGTCCTCCAGGTTGTCCTCCAACATTGTTTACACCAGCCTAGATCCAAATCCTAGGCCCTATCAAGTGCTGGGAGGGATCAAATCTCCTGAGGTACAAACCTCTCCTCGAAAAGCTCCTTGAGTGCAATACCTGATAAGAGGTTTGCACCTCGGGAAATTTGATCCCTCTCGACGCTTGATAGAGCCTAGGATTTGGATCTAGGCTGCTTTCAGCCGTGGGCGGTGACACAAAAGTGGAGTTTGATCAACATTGTAAGGAACATGTTAACTTGAAAACATAGATATAATTATGAGGATCATGCCAATGTATGATATTCCTATCAACTACTATCTTGGCGATTGATAGAGCCTAGGATTTGGTTAAGTTGAAAAAATAGATATAACTATGAGGATGATCTCGAGTATGATATTCCTATCAACGACGTGTGAGGAGCAGCTAATTCAACTCAATTGCAACTCTCACATGGTGCTTGTGAGATTTGGCAAGTTCTTTAGCTGGTTGGAATTGACGTTAGATTCATTACCTTTGCATTCAAAACAGTGTTCTCCTTGCTCAGCATGTAGCAAATTCATTTCTGAGGAAATGTAGTAGCTTTATTTAGTGCCTAACCGAGTTTTAGCATGGTGGCAGATATTGAGATGCTCTTCACCATTTTCACTTGATCCAAACATGGTTAGAAATTTGGTCATCCGACCACAAAGACTTTAAAGTACAACTATAATTTTTTTAGAAATTTTAAAGTATAATAATGAATTAAGAATTTGAGCATATCTTAATTTTGTTTCATTATGATTCACAGATGGATGGTACAATGCTCATGGAAAAACAATCTTGGAAAATGGAGGTATTGATTAGTGTTTGAAATAATATATTTTTTGAAATTTTATAATTTTTTTTGGAGTAGTTTATTTTTTATTTTCTTTTTTTAATTGAAATTTGGTAAAAAAAATTAACAAATTCATACCATGGGTTGTTTAAGAAGCCTTGCATGGTTGTTTAGGAGGACTTTCACATGGTTTTAAAACCATCTTCAAGGCCAACATATTTTTGTGGATAATTACATGGCGTCAAATTTTCCATTGGTATTACATGTGCCAAGGGAATATATCCATGTAAGCTTACAATCTTTAGGTTCTGTATTGGAATAATAACTATTAAATAATCAATTAAAATAATAAGCTACTGCCATTAGAGGGATCAAATCCACTAGAGAATTAGAGTGATTATTGTACCAATCATTCTCAAGAGTGAAATGTGTAATTAATTTTTTTCAATGCCTTTGTAGGAAACAATTAATTTTTTCAGTGTCTGTGTAGGAATTAGAGGGATTCGCATACAGCTGAGATGTCTACTTTTCATTTCAATGGCAAGTTGCTTCTCTTGCTTAATATTTAAATTTAGGACAAAAAGAAATAAATTTAATATAAATATTAATTTTAAATTTAATATAAATATAAATATTAATTTTAAATTAAAAAAATAAATTTAAATATAAATTATATTTTAATTTAATTTTAAATTAAAATATAAATAATAAATTATAATTATATTTTAATTTAATTTTAAATTAAAATATAAATTTAATATGTATTCCAAAATAATAGTCTTTTGATTTTCAAGTTTAAATTGCTTTAAGACCAAAAGACCTTCAAGGTTGTAAGTGTCGTAACTTCAATTACGAAGATAATTAATGCATAAGAAACCTGTTGTGGGTTATTTCGTATTGCATACTGTGTATTTGAGCTTGCCGTGTGAGATGTCCATGACCGATTCAGGTTTGACGGCCTCAAGTGTGATTTTTTTTTGTTGTTGTTATTTCCCACTTTATTTTATCTTGTCATTGTCATTATAGTAACTGTGTTTTCCTTGTTGGAATAGTATGCATAGTTAATCAATATTTAATCATCTGAAAACTCATAAGAACTAAATTATATATCAATATCCAATGCACAGACTGACAACCCACTTGTGTGTGTTAATGGATCTGCTCAGTAAGTGGATAGCATTGCATTGCATCTAGTTTCTCTCAATGCAGTTCAAAATTCTTTTACATCCAAGAGCACAGGATCGACAAAATAGGAAGAGTAAAATGGATATCAACGCCAAGAAAGAGATCAAGAACGTTGTTGTATTATCCATCATGTCTGAAATTCAAAGTTCATAAATAGTAACTTCGATTGCTGCCAGCTTAAGAGAATCCAATGCCTATTCGAAGACTTCGTGTATTAGAACTTCATTCATTCAACAGTAGCTTTTGTGGCTGCCTGCTTAAGAGCTGCAGATGTCTATTTGAAGACTTTCGATTCAGCACCCTTTATCTACAAACAAATTTGTAGAAATCGACTGCTTGACATTAGTCTACACTCTTTATTTTAAGGTAGGATTTAGGTTAATTTTTAAGTTATATTTACAAAAATATAGTTGTTATATTAACATTAAAAGAATTCACAACTATTAATATCAAGTCATTGAAATGAATATTGTATCCTATTTTTTTGAGTAAACATAAATCAATTGTTTATATATTATTATCATTAGTTTATAAGTGGAGAATAATTTTATAAATAGAATGCTTAAAATTGGAAGTCCATAAGCATTAGGGAATTCATCAATCCCCTACCAAATAGGACACAAAACAGTAACGAATATACAAAATATTCATGAAGATATACATATGCATATATGTATGCAGGAATCAAATTGCAGTTGAAGTAGTAGAAGTGCTGGCATTGCAGGGAAGGGGAGTGGCCCATTTCTTCTTGAAGGAGCCAGGGAAGTAACAGGGGCTTTCTTCATCGATTGATGCTATGCTCATCCAACTAAAATTACCATTATTATTATTCACGCTGCTACTCTGTGGGATACCGAAGGCCATACAGATGTTGTTACTGATCGCTTTTGTGCTAATCGCCATGAGCTCCTCGTCATGACCATTTACAAAATCTTGATAATCATTTGAATGTGATTTACTCTTCGTCATTTTGATAAGCCGACGCAGATTCTCCTCTTCGGGTCTTCTGCTGTTGTCGCCGCCGGTGTTAGATAAACTTGTGGGAAGTGAACCCTGGCGAGTCTGGCTGCCCGATTTCGGCGAAATGAAGGTAGTAGTGTCGATGTGAGTGCAACTGCAGCTGAGCATAGTTTGAGCGTATAAATATCGACACCTACACATAATTTTTACTGGCGAAATTGATCTGAAAAACTTGATTCGACATAAATTCCTTGCCGCAGCCTTCAAGGAACCTTTCTGGGACTTTCGCTTAGGCTTTTCTTTAACTTCTTGAATATCTTTACTTTCTTGATCGGACTTGATGATCTCACTGCTATTGCAGCCGTTCATTGGATTTGCAGGCCCATCCTGATTATGTTGATCAGAATCCATTATAGTCTAAATTTGAACAGCAAGATCTCTCCCATAATATTCACTAATATTCACTTTCACTATTATTTTTTGCTGACATGTTGGTAACGTTACATCACATTACAAGATCTCTCCCATAATATTCACTTTCACTATTATTTTTTGCTGACATGTTAGTAACGTTACATCATGTTACAAGATCTCTCCCATAATATTCACTTTCACTTTTATTTTTTTCCGACATGTTAGTAACGTTACATCACGTTACAAGATCTCTCCCATAATATTCACTTTCACTATTATTTTTTGCCAACATGTTAGTAACGTTACATCACGTTACAAGATCTCTCTCATAATATTAACTTTCAATATTATTTTTTTCCGACATGTTAGTAACGTTACATCACGTTACAAGATCTCCCCCATACTGGGATGTAGAGCGCCTCTTGGCGCAAAAATGTCCTCCATAGGATGGAACATTAGACTAATTAGGTTTCCACCAAGGGACATAAGAATTCCCGGGGTAAGGCATTCCAGGATAAACAACCCCTGATGGTGCAAGTTGATAAGCTTGATGAACCATAGGTGGTTTATTCCCATGGTAAGTATATTCCCAAGAAAGCAGACTAACAATGGGTTGGACCCATGAAGGTCCTCCCTGGCCAAAAGAGGGTACAAATGTGTTGGTATTGGGATGAGGGGTATTTACTGCTAATGGTCCTATCGGTAGGTTCTTCCCCATACTAGAAATAGTTCCTCGATAGGTAAATCAACTTGAGCTGGGGAATTCCCCCTAGGTGTAGAAACTATCAGGGAAGTGGAAACTGATGGAGACTTTTGATTGGTCGGGATGGGGGTGGAGGGTTGACCTGGATATTGAGTAACCATGTTTTGGGCCAGTGATCCTGAGATAGGAGCTACATGTTATGACGAAAGGGCATGATATCCAGGTGGGGTTGTTCCTAAAAGTTGGGGAAGTGGAAAAACTTATCCTCCTTATATTTTTCCTATGTTATGCAATCGCTTGAGATATTGGTAGAGGGGTTTGAAAGCTTCTTGACTTGTTGGAGGCCCTCGAATGGGAGTAAAAAAGGAAGTTCTAGTAGTCTCGTATTTAGAAATGGCTTGCCCCAAAGAGTTCTCCAGAAAAGGAGTGTTTGGACCAAATTTTATTGCTACAATATCATCTGATTGGTGATTGAACACCCAATTCTACGAACCAGGTTGGCCTTCCAGCTGAAAATGAAAAGAAACATTTTTAATGGAAGGTTGTTGAACTAATAAGGGATTATGATAAGAGGAAAATTCTTCCCTATTTTTAGTAACTGGAACATCTTCTATATGAGAATCAACAAAAGCTAGTTGGTCCATGGTTTCACCTTTGTTTCCTTCCATGACAGGAGGAGATTCAAGTGGTAAGCCCTGCAACCTACGAAAATGCCATGCAAGTAGATCAGTTAGGGTGTTGGTTGAGGTTTTCTACTCTAGAATTCTGGATAAAGAAGAAACACACACAAACAAACCTCCACAAGATAAGGCCACAAGAAAACTTAAATGATAGGGTGGGATTATGATAGCCGGTTCCTCACTAGGATTGTCAAGTTGTCACAACTCACGATATACCGCAGGATCCAATAGTAAAACAAGACAAGGAGGATTGGGACCATACCTGACTACCTGTACGACACATGCGTAGTAGCTCTCTAAGTGTTTTTCTCAGTGTATTGATCCAAAAAGACGGTCAAAAGGATTTTCTCAGTTGGTTAAGGTATCCTAGAGGGGTATCCCGATATACTCAAAGTACATGGGAGCTCAAATCCATATTAGTATTGTCTAATGCACAACCGTATGAAAGGGGCATTCCGATATACAATCAAGTACATGAAGTACCTTTCTATATATCTCAAGGGTAAGTGAAAGGCCATTTGATATACCGATGGTACTTGGAAGAACCACACAGTCCTTGGGATGCAGTGTAGGCATAAAACAACAGCTCCTATGTTTTAATACGTTGAAACACGTCTTTATCCTATCACTCAAATTACTAAAAAATTTAACCTAAGATACCATTGATTTTATATTGATGGTTAGTGAATGTTTGGGGAATGTATATCAAGATGCAAATTTAAGATCTATATGTGAAGCAACTTTTTTCTTAGATGAAAGCTAACTAGAGTAGGGGAGACATATTTCTCTTTTAAGAACAAGATTCCATGCTACTTTCAATAAATCAAACTTGAACATCTATGACAAATTCTCAAACACACAAGCTTTTCACCATTGAGACTATCTAATATTTGAAAGGAGAAAGGAAGGAGAGCATCTAATGTCTGTTAAAAACCAAATTTTCTTAATCAATATGGTGAGTTTTGGAACCTTTGTGGAGTTTTTTGTCTCTCGATGCGTTTCAGACTTCAGAGCTGAGTTCGTCTTCAAGAGAAGGATTGTCTCTCGAAGGAACATCTAGGTTTGCTAAATTCCATAAAGATGTACTTTCCTAAGTACTCATGTAAAACAGGAATAAAATCTTCCTAAGCACTGATAAAGAAATATTTCCCTAAGTAGTCATGCAAACAAAACAAGCTAGTTGACTTCTTTTGTGTTTTTTAATATTATTTTGAAAAAGAAAGAACATCAAACAACTGAAATGAACTAATTTCAAAGAGGCTAAAGATCTTATTTTTTCACAACAAAATTTTCAGAGAATGGGATAAGCAAGTCATGCATCCAAAACTGTACATCATACACAACTCCTTTTCACTACAAATACCTTATTGATGAAAAATATTAAATTTGAACTAAAAGGTGAGATCAGGCTATCAAACTCTCAGATAAAGCAAGAAAAAAAAAGCAAATTACACAGCAAACTTCAGAGAAGAAAAAAATGTGAAAATGTGTGCTCTAAGGCAGTGATAAACTTACCATAGCGCACTGTGTATGGTTGCACCAGAGTTCCAGCAGGTGGATGATGCACTCTGTTAACTAAGTAGAAGCACCAATGACACTCTGTATCATATGGATGAAGGAGCCAGCAACACTTAGTGCCAGGGTGCAATAGGCACTAGAGAGGGACGATGCTCTGTCGAATATTCCCAGGTGTGCTGACGGATTCACAAATGGAAAAAGGCAAATCGCCTGCAAAGAAACCAAAAGGACTGAGATGGACTAATACATAAGTAAACAAAACTTCAAATAGATAAAAATTGATGAAAAAATAAGGTGGACTGTTCACCTTAATAGTCCAAGTGAGTGAAGAAAGAGAATGAAAAATTTACAAGTGAGAATGTTACCAAAGATCTTAGATATAACTAGATCTACTCTAGATATGAATGCTTCTACCCCAAATCTGACTGGATCAAGCTATACCCAGTATGGTCCCCAATTTTGTTTGTAGGAATTCTACAACTGGTGTGTACAATGCTTGTTCCTCTATCCCATATGGTAAAAGTATAGAACAAAACACCATAGCAATATATCATTTCCCTAGATGGTTAATCTACTTTAATAAAATCACTCTTATACCTCATATCTAGAAGCTTTAGTATTTCGTTCCACTTCTCTTCATGCGATCTATAGTACCTACAAAGAAGAATTAGGAAGACAAGACAACAAGATGAGAGTAACTAGATAGATTAACAATCCATATTAGTGATCAAGGAATCTAATAATAATTGACTAATATTAATAAAAATCAAATATGGAAAAGGGGAATACTTTTGTATTAATCAAATAAGAAGGTAAAGCTACAACCATAGCCTTGATGTTGACAGATTTGTCTTCCACTATGGTCTTACAACACTCCTCACTCACACAAATCTCTTTACACACAAACTCACTAAAATTTTACTCAATACCAAACCTCAATCCAACAAAATAAGGATGCTCTTCTTGCTTTCCCTCCACATATTCCATGAAGGATTTTTTGATAGGCCAAGGGAAGCTCATATGAGATGAGATTCTTTAGGAGAGGGATAGGGGATGATCCCTATGGGTGAGGAGGTCGAATGCCACCTCTCCCTAGCTGATAGGAACCACCTCCATGAGGGATTTCATATGGAAGCTTCTCTAAACTTCCTTTTTTCCCATTTTAGCTTTATCGGTGCTTCTTGCATAGAGGGTAAAGGCATATATGCTTCTTCTTAACAGGGTAAAGGCATTGGTAGTGCCTGATGTCAATGAGAAACAAGCGCTAGCGCTCTGTCATAAGGATGAAAGTGCTCCATCCTACTTAAGAGTGGGAAAATACATCAAGAAGAATCCCTAGCCAAGTGATTTGAAGGGTGCTCAGGCATCAGTGGATATTTTAGGTGCAACAATGTCCTATGAATATACCCTTCTTCCCAAAAGGATTGAGCTTGGTCCTTTTTTCCTATGGGATATATATGTACATCGAGCAACCAAATATTCTCAGATGGATGTCTTCTCGTTTCTCTCATGAGAACTCCTCTTCAAGAGTATTTTTGTCAAGTACTCGATGAGGAGTATGGTTTTATAGATACACAACTGTCCTAAATGCCACCACCCAAACGTGCATAGGAATATCCTGGTCATGTAACATTTCTCTTTTTGCTTCCATGATGGTTTAGTTATTTTGTTCTGTAACCCCATTCTACTGAGGATTGTATGGAGTGCTCAACTCCCTCTTAATCTCGGACTCTCTGTAGAGTTTCTTGAATTCTTTCGAGATGAATTCTCCGCCATTATATGATCGTAGAGTCTTGATATTCCTATCGGTTTGGTTCTCGACCTGTTAGGATTATAATGAGAAACATTAACATAATATTGAGCGATAAATAAAATAGACATGCAACAATTCAAGATGACACAAAATATACCCTAAAAACCCCATGCAGGGAAAACTAGCACCAATAAAGATCTTCATTACATGGCCAAAACCAACCATCTGGGCCAAGCAAGCTAGCCATCGCTCACCTCCAAGCCACTTTACAATGAGCCTCCTCAAGCCTTATAAAGGCTTAATCACATGCAATACCATGCGAAAATACCATGGGATACAACAAACCATGTGCTAGACCTAAATCCCCTTTCACACAATCCTGAGTCAAGGTTAACCCTAACAATCCCCCCTTTAAACTTGACTTGGATTAATCACAAACCCCCCTTAAAGTTTTACCAAGGAATATTAAATACACCCCCCTATCACCTAGGTTTATCTCCCGAATTTACTGGTGAGTTAGCAGGGGTATGCATTCCTTATGAGGTCTTATAGTCATATGCCCATTTACATGCAAACCGCTCCATTACATTTTTTTCATGTGTCTTGATGGTGAATAAACCATCACCATCTGTTGCTTCATCCTCTCGCTTTCCATGTCCACTTTCTTACTCGTCTACTTGCTCATTTTCTTCCATGCTAATTTTATACCTACATCCAAACTTTGTCATTGACGTCCATATAATAAAGAGAAATCCATCCACCGAATTACATGGGTCCCTAGGCACTGTAACCACCATTTCTCTAGGATTTCTCTTCACATAAATGGATCATCAATATTGGTCCCAAAACTGAGATTAAACCATCTGACATTTCTCCCACAATCAAAGACTCCACCTCCCCAATCCACATCAAGCTAGCCTACGAGTACACTTGCCACCCTCGTACCTACATAGTGGTTCATTCCACACTTGATACAACATCCCTTCTCTGCGCATAAGAGGGATACCTTGTGCTTTTATCACCTAGATAAATCCAAACACACATATGGCACAATTTAACATGGACCAAAATTACTGCTAAGATGTCAAGTACCATCAAACATGAACCCCGTAATATAATAGGTACAAAAATATAAAATACTTAACATACTTGTCATGTGCAAAATTTTCATATCACCACTTTACACCTATTTGCTTCCCATACTTGTCATTATTGTCATATGCCATACCCCACATCCTTAACCATAATTCATAAAACCATGAATCATCATTTCATGGACCAAATGTTTCCAAAACCATTAACAAGGCTTATATTAAACAAAGCTCATTTAAAAAGTTTAACTATTAATTTAATCATCCATGATCCACCTTTTCATAGTTCACATCCACTTAATTTTTTTTATTCAAACTTTAAAATAAGCATGTCTTCTTTTTAAGTGACGTGAATAACATTTAAATCTTCCCACTTATGATCTCCGTTTTTTGAATGGCGCGCACATCAAAGCACATGGACTAAGAGACTCTCTCTTTCTTATACGGATAGTTTCTCTGCTGGACCAAAGCAAGACACCTATCCAGACCTAGTCTCTCGGGTAGATGCTCATGAAAGGTATGGATTTTTTTTTTAATGAGAGGTGGCATTTAAATAAGGTAAATTAAGTAATAGAAGGTGGCATATGGGGAGATCATCAGTTCCCAACCATGGGATGAATGAAACCCAACAAATAGATTAGTTATTAAAGGATGATAAAATATTTCATTGTATCACTCAGACTATAGAATAAATCTTGGATCCAAGAATTGAGAATGGAAAGTTTATTCTTACCCAGAATGAGATAAGAACTTATAAGAAAAAAACCTATTAGATTTGTTAATACATTTGAGATTATCTTGATACAATCTTTATTGTACAAAACTTACCCTTGCAGCTTCTCTACCGTCAATATTTTTCTTGGTGGAATTTTTTATTTGGATCTTTTCATGGTTGACCGCATATTTTTTAACCTCACATATGGCCTTAGCTAGAACTCCTTCCTTCTCATGGGGAAATCTCATGGCTGCAACCAACACTGTCATGTTTTTCTACAGCCATCGCCACAAATCCATTTTTTTTTAATGACAACAACCACTGATCTGGTTCAAATGCAACCAACACCTTTGAAAATGTGAGCATAGAAGTTTCTCTCTACATGGGAGTGGTTCTCTTCAGAATGCCAGTTCACCATTCTTCCATGCCCATAATTGTCTATTTCACAGTTTTGACAGTCTTGACTTGATTCTGAGTGAGCGAGATCAGAATCTATTGGGATTTTTCTTCTCAATAGTGGCATATCTTCAATTCTTCACCAACAATTTATCTTTGCACAGTCTCTAGGGTAGAAACCGAAAACTCTTTTCTGATGATGTGGAATCTTCTCTTCTATATAGCACGTCGAGATTTGATCTGGATTCTAAACCGAAGATACTCCACACATGTGGAATTCCAACAAAGGATACTAATCTTTTGTCCATGTATTTGGCCAACAGATTCTTTCTCCCATGGAGGGTTTCCTTTTACATCCTCAGGGCTCCACCAGATCATCCATCGAATGGTTCTCTACGACCTGTACACATGGAAATAACCAAAGAAGGTCTTCAACTACGAGATTCGACAACGAATGGTCCTTTTGTAGTCTTACACCAAAATATAGTCTCTTCTCAATGCTAGCGCTAAGGGGTCTTCAGCGAGAGGCCTCCTCTCATAGGCATGGATCCAAGTCTTCTGATCTACATAATTGGACTCTTTCACTCAGAGCTTCAACAACGAATTAATAAGGGACCGACCTTCAATTCCTCTGTACACACACAACATTCATCCAATACAACAACACCAATAATTTAGCCATGGATATGATACCGATTATTAGGATTATAATGAGAAAGATTAACATAGTAATGAGCAAGAAATAAAATAGGAATGCAAAAATTCAAGATGATACACAATATACCCTGGAAATCCCATGTTGGGAAAAATAACACCAATAAATATCTTCATTACATGGCTGAAACCGGCCATCTGATCCAAGTGAGCTAGCCACCTCTCATCTCCAGGCCACTTTACAATGGAGCCTCCTCAAGTCTTATAAAGTCTTAATCACATGCAATACAATGGGACAAGACCATGGGATACAAAAAACTATGTGCCCAAACCATGTGCTAGACCTAAACCAAGTTTGACTCAATCTCGAGTCAAGGTTAACCCTAACATGACCAAGGCTTTATATTCCTTGAACTTACTGAAAACTTCATTTTTCCATTTCAATAAATATATCGAATTCTTACGTGAGAAATCATCTATAAAGGAAGCACAGTACACATACCCACTTAATGAGCTAGAATACATGGGTCCACATACATCCGAGTGTACTATCTCCAACATTCCTTTGGCCTTGCTCTCACTACTGGGAATTTTTTTTCTTTGCATTCTTTCCTTGTGCACATCATTTGCAAATTCCTTCATGTTTTTCCTGTATCTCTGGTAGCCCAGAGACTGTTTTTCTTGCCATTAGTAGCGCTTTGTAGTAAAGATGTGCAAGCCTTCTGTTCTATAGTTCACTCGGTTCAATTGACTCATGAACCAATGCTTATTCAGGTTCACCCTTTAGCTTGTACAATCCTTTGTCTTCTTCTCCAATCACTATTGCATCCTCTATTGTCTTCCCTCTAGGCCACATTATAACTTTCCCATCAACAAATGAAACTCTAATTCCCTTTTCATCTAGTGCAGAGATGGAGAGAAGATTCTTCTTCAATCCTGGAACATATAGCACATCCTTCATCTTTAAGGATTTCTTGGAGTCAAGCTTGTATGAAGCTTCTCCACTCCGTTTTATGAGGTATTGGTAATCATCCCCAAGTTTCACTTTATGAGCTATCTCGTGTTCAGACATATTAACGAATGATTCCTTGTATCCCTTCATGTGTTTAGAAGCTCCACTATACACAAGAAAATCATTGATTCCGTGTGAGATAGTTTTAGTAAGAAAATCATTGATTGCTAATTGAATCATCCTTATCTCTTCTAAATATTTTGTTTGTTGGTTCATCGTCTTCAACAACATAAGCATGGTGTCTCCTTTTCTTGATGGGACAATCTCTTGCAAAATTTCCCTTTTCATCACAAGTATAGCATCCCACATATGAAGGATCTCTCTTGGTATTCTTTTGTTTCTTTTCCTTGTTCTTGTTGTGATGAAATTTATCCTTCTTCTCCTTCTTCTTGAAGTTCTTTTTGGTGTGAACTATGAGAGATTGATCTTTAGTTGCTCCCATCCTCTCTTCTCCTGTCACAAGTTGGGCTCCTTCTTGTGCACATTCTTCTCAGAGTCTGTTGAAAGAGATCAACCTCCTTCTTGTACAAATTCCTTGAATGAATGGGTCCCATTAGATAGGGATACCATTCAAGGTAGTCATTACAATTTTTCCTTCTTCAACATTCTCTTCAACTGCTCCAAGTTGTTCTTTGATTTGAGAAACCCTTGTGAACTAAGACTGTATAGTCTTGGAGTTCTGTATCTTCAGATTCTTCAATTGGTTCCTCAAAGTCATCTTCTGGTTGATGTTCTTTCTTTTGAAAATATTTTTCAAAGCATCATATCACAGCATGATTTGATCCCAAAATCTAACGAGATTTGACGTAAAGTACAGTTTTGTCGGATTGCAAAGATGAAAATGCATGTACCTTCCAATTTATTTTTGTTGTCTTGCAGCATTGTCTGTTTTTAAACTTTCATCCCCATAGGATTTTTGATGAGGATTATTGTCAATTAAGTGACGATATTTCATCAGAGTTGCGACTAATAGTGAAGGGAGATTCGATGGATTTGGGACGAATAGTGAAGGGATGTTCGTCGAATTTGGGACGAATAGTGAAGGGATGTTTGTCAAAATTTCGACGAGTACAGGATATTTTTTCCAAATAGTATAAAGGCATATTTCCAATGGTAAGCAGGTTCATATAGTTGTATATTCGATGACTGTGAAATTATAAATATAAACATTTTTAAACATTTTGACATGTTTTCTATAGAAGCGACAGACGGTTTGTGGAAATTATTTATTCCTCGACGGACGGTTTGAGGAATTTTTTTATTCTTTGACAGTCGGTTTGGGGAATTTTTTTTCTTCGACAGACAGTTTATAGGAATTTTTTTATTCTTCAACAAACCACCATTTTAGAAAATTGTGATGCGTGAAACTTTATTTTTTAAGATTGTCTATAGTATTAATTCATAGAGTTTATGACAAAATGTCAAATACCAATATTCTTGATCCAAACGAACGAAATTGACAATTGCTTGCTAGCCTATGGGATGCAGTGAAACGAAGGGGTGATGGGAAATGTTATTGTCCATGTAGTCAATGTAGGGGATTTAAGAGGAGGAGAATATTGATTGCAACAACCACAAAACATTGTAAGGAACATGGACACACTGAGGGGAAGAATGAATATCGTCCAATTGTAGGTTTATCATTATAAATTGTTTTATATTTTTTGCTTTGGTAAATGTATGTATTATTTTAATATTTCCTATATTAACTTATATCTATTGATTTATTCATGTATTTGTAAAGGAAATACATCCTACGGCATATCGTCCAGAGGAAGTGCTTTCAAAACAAGTACTTGAGGATCATGGAGCGTCTATGTTTAATGGAGAATAAGTGAATGATCATATTGAAGAAGCTGATCATAATGANATGATTCATTTAATGTTAGAATGGATGATGACGATGACGATGATAATGAAAATATTGATGACTTTGATGATGTTCATGATATACCTCTTCTCAATAAGGCATACGAACACCTTTATGAAGGCTCCAAAACAAATATCCTCTCTACTATATTGCTGCTAATGAACTTGAAGGTTATGAATGGTCTTCCAAACATATCAATCACATGGATGGTAAGGTAGGTAAAATAATCGATCACATATATACGATCATGATAAAGTTTTTCTTTACTCCTCTAATAATTGTATTGTTAATTCATAATTCAAATTAATACGGATGAAGTGTGTTTCGTTAATATTATTTATATGTTATATTAACTCTATTTTTATTTTTATTTGATGTAGCTTGATAGATGAATTTTTTTTACCACCATCAAATATTTTACCTCACACATATCGAGATTTATTTTCCATCATGAAAGAGATTGGAATGAATTATAAAGCAATTGTGAATGTCTTGATGACCATGTTATATATTATAATCAGCATAAATTTGCAACAGAATGTCTGGAATTTCATATAAGTAGATATCGAACAGATCAAGTAACAAAAATGGTGCTTCATAAGGTTCTTCATTATATTCACATCATTCCATGTTTGCAACGACTGTTCAAGTGGAATAACATAGCGCAATTTATGGATTACTACGCCAGGAACAGAAGTCAAGATGATGTTATTTGAATGCCTACAGATGGTTATGCATTTTGAGATATGGAGGAAAAGTGGCCTCACTTTAAAGAAGAACCTTGTAATCTTAGGATTTCTTTGGCAGCATATGGTGTTAATCCATTTGCACAGATGAAATTCATTTACATGGTGTGGTCTATTTTTGTTATCAACAATAACATTCCTCCATGGTTGTCAGTAAAGAGGGAGCACATAATGTTGTCAATGATTATTCCAGGTATTTTGTGTCTACAACTGTTTTATTTCTAATGTAGTTGTGGCATCTCATTTGTCGTATTATGTTTCCTAATGTCATATATATATTTTTTATTTTACTCTTATGCATGATTTATATATCTTAATGGTTCTCATAATTATATATTTTATATGTACTTCAAATCAATCAGGTAAGTTCCAATTCAAAGGTATGCATGTATATATTGAACCTATTATAGACGAGCTATTGAATTTATGGAATCACATCACTATTTATGACATATCTAGACCAATATGACAAAGGCAATTTCAATTCCATGGAATGGTCGTATGGACAATACACAATGCCCCAGGGATAACCCATTTTTTTGGTTTGTATTTTTAAGTTCCACTTTAATTGCATTTAATTATATGAAGTAGTTAATATAGTTTATATATAATTATAATTGACATAGATATTCCATATCTATATATTGTACGTCTTCAGACAAAGGGTAAATTTGCATGTCTAGTTTGTGGTCCTAAGATCAAATCGCGTCGCTCAAAAATATTAAGAAAGGAGGTGTTTGATGAGTATAGGAATTTTCTCTCTAAGAATCATAGGTATAGAAAAAACAAAAAAAAAAATATTTTCAATGGGAAGAAAGAGACTGCATTAAAACCACAGAGAATGAACCTCACCTTTGGAAGATGAAATACAAAAGAAATCGTCAAGCTGGTATGTATGGATCATCTTATATGAATTGTTACATAATTTAATTTTTATTGTGAGTTGTTTACTGTAGTGGCCATAATTGATTTCCGTAATTTATTTATAAACTAATATTCATGATGTCCTTCATGATCATGAAGGCATTAATGGGATTCCACGAGGAATGAAAAGTTATCCTATAGAATTCGTCAGGTTTCCCTACTATGAGCACCTACAAATTGCTCATATGTTTGATACAATGCATATTGAAAAGAATGTGACTGAAACATTATGGTGACTACTGAAGCTAAGGAGTGAGAAAGATAAAATTATGAAAGTTTGAAAAGACATTCAAGAAGGAAACCATTCAATTAAAGACGTCATTCAATTTCATGGCAACGGAGACCAAATTAATATAAACTCAATTGCATGGATGTTTACGGAGAAGCAATGTAATGTTGTTAAAGAAGTTATGCAAAAAATTAAATTTCCCACTGGATTTTGTGCGAACTTGAAGAATATCATAACAAAAAAGGTGATTTTGCGGGGGTCAAAACGCATGATTGGCACGTCTTCATCAAGGTAATTATTATTGTTATGTCCATATAATTTTTTTTTTCATTTTATTGCATAAATTTGTTTTATTTTTTGTATACTCTTTGTTTTAAGAATGATGTGGTTTGTATATTGATACAATATGTTCTACCTCTCTCTCTCCCGGACAACTTCGACAAAAATGTCAAACAAGTTATATATAATATTGGGCAATACATGAGGTAACTAGTGATTATTTTCTTGTGCTTGGGGTTTCTTTATTTCTTCGTATAATTTTTTTTTTTTGTGCACTAATTCATGTTATGTAATTTAATTTTTTTTTTTCTTAATTATCGTTATTGGTTGCGTCACTTGTACATGGTTGACATCTAAATAAATCCATAAAGAATATATAGAGTATTGGAGGAGAGAAATTCCTCATCTCATGTGTGAAATGAAAAAGCATCTACCTTCGGCATTTTTCAATGCACAGGAACACTGCCTCATACACCAAGTTGAGGATATTGAATTGTGTGGGCCTCTGCACTCAAGGTCCATATGGATGGTTGAGAGGCACTTGAAATTTATGAAGGGTTTGGTGAGACAACGAGCATGTGCTGAGGCATCTATGATGGAAGGATATATGGTATTCCAAAACATGTTGTATGTTAGTGAATATTTTCCTAAGTTAGCGTTAAAGATCAATTTATGTCGCATTTGTGATCCGGACTCCACTAACAATTTTGAAGGGTAGTACCTGAAGGGTAAAGGTATATCAAGGAAGGTAAAAGGTAATTATTAGCTAGTGGGTGTTAATTATATTGTACATATTCTTTGCATATTCAATTTATTGCATCAATTATGACCATATACTTTTTTCATAAAATTTACATATCTCTTGAATTTTGATGTTTATTGTCATGAAGAAGTTGGTCGAGAGTGGGATGCAATTCATTTATACATCACAAACAATATTGACTAGATGGAAGTATGGATTGAACGATGCAAACAATCGGTTCATGGAATATCATAGTAAGGTGTGGCTTCATTGGTAAAAGAAGAACATCGCAATGGAGATAGAAATCTTATAGAAAGGGAAATTGATTTAGCATATGGTTTAAAAGATAAGTAGGAAAGCATATTGATCAATCACTCTAAATATTCTATTTTGTGAATTACATTTTGATGTACATGTTGTTCTTTTCCATGTATGGATGCATATACATGCAGTTAATCATAAATCTTGAATCATTATGTAATATTTTTGTGTATTGTTTATTGTAGGTAAAACACCATAAGGCTATGGTCTGCAATGGTTGTAGATATCACATCAAAAAATTCGATGAAACAAAGAAAAGATCAGATTGTAGGATATCTGTAGTCTTTGAGGTGACCAATGTTTCATCTAGAAGTGACATACATCTAGAAATATCAGAAAATCGATACTATGGGTATTTGGAAGATATTCTACAGTGTGAATTTAAATCCTTCAAGGTATCTTTGTTCGTTTTCATATGATATAGGTTATGATTGGATCAACGTGATCCCGATAGAATTATTATTGAACATGATAATGGATTTACTATGCTAAATACAACGTTATTTGAGCCAGAAATGAAACCTTATGTTCTTTCAAGCCAATGTGAATAGGTATTTTACTCGGAGGTTAGAGGCAAAGCAGGCTGGTCATTTGTTGTGAGACACGATCCAAGGGGAAAGCCGGTAAAGTATAACCTAGATGATGGTAATGAATAGAGTACTCTGGAAGAAGAATACAATGATGAAGAGCATGATCAACATGAGTTAGATGATCATGATGATCAAGCAGAAGATTTCCAAGAATTAGTTGAATCAGATGATGTAGCAGACAATGCCCATGAAGATTATATTGATGATGACATGATGATCATAATTGACTTAGATGACGATGATAGTATGGTCAATCCTTACAATCTTGGCTCTGGATCTGATGATAAAGATAATGACTTGGATGAAAAAGATGATGAAATCTATTGAAAGGTAAATATTTAATTAGACCTATTATTTTATCTTATTTTTTTTTAAAGAGTTACTAACATTAATGAGAACATATATTTACAGATAGGAGAACATACGACGCTAAAATAATCTTCATCATCATCAACATCATCATCATCATCATCATCATCATCATCATCATCATCTTCATCATCATCATCTTCATCATCATCATCATCATCATCATCATCACCATCATCATCTTCATCATCGTCGACATCATATTAATATTCATCATCATCATCATCATCATGTTCATCATCATCATCTTCATAATCATCATCATCATCATCATCATCATCATCATCATCATCATCGTCGACTTCATCATCATCTTCATCTTCATCATCATCAGCATGTTGTCATCATCAACATGATCATTGTAGAAATAATATATCAATTCTATGTGCAATGATGCTAAGAAGAAGCACAGGAGATAGATCTTGCTACTTAGAATTCTCACAAGCATACACAAGAAAAATAGAGAGAAGAAAAGAGACTAAATCACATGAATGAAGAGATGAATATTGGTGTGTATCCTTCCATTGAACAATGATGAATAATAGAGTACATAAATAGTACATCCCTCATAGGAAAATCGAATTGTATGGAAACAACTCATAAAGCTCAAAAAGGCTGACTTACCAAAATATAGCAAACCCCCATAGGTGGCTAAAGCACTTACCAAATCTATCAAGGACCTCACGAGTTGGAAAAAGAATGAGTGAGTTTTCAAGGAGATGAAAAAAAAATTCTAATACTAGAAAATGGAGAAAAACTAATGGAGGATGGGTTGGAAACAAAAGCTCCCAGTTTCCTAGTTGACTAGCTTTTATCTTATCCATAGAAAAGCAGGAAAAGCAAAAAAAGCAGAATAAAGCAGAATCTGTTGTAAAGTCTTGGATACTAATTATGGATGGTCAAAAGGTGGTCAAGATCAACCCAGAATTGGAAATAAATAATTTCTAGGATATATATGGCATGTATTGACTTTAAGGTGCAAGTGGATGCCAACTAATTAAGCTAGTGGGTGAATAATTAATCAAATAATGATTGATTATTTTATTCTAAGTTGTGAGTGGGTTTAATATATTCCAACACCCCCCTATAAGTCTGAATTTATGATGGTATGACAAAAAATATGGATGCATATGGATGCATATAGGGCCCAGCAACAAGGCTATGGTCACCCTTTAACAATTATTATGTCCAGAAAAGTGAGGAAGGAGGCAAAACCACATGGGGAAAATTATCCCTCAAGATAGGACAAGGCACATAATTTGAAATGTGTCTTCAACATATCTTCATATTCACTTTAATGAGCTGACTGAACTGCTTCTAGATGAAGGACTTGTTGAAGAAATCATGAACTCCATGATCATGCACTGGAGTGTAGAACTTGCAAGAAGGAAGATGAAAGACTCCTTGTATCTCATCAAATAATGAAGTAGGATCATTATCTGAATGCTTATTTCTACTGTCAAACTATGATCTACAAACATAATCTAAAATGGAAAAGAGATATATGCATACTCCTTCCCAAAGAGTACAAAAAATAAAGCAATTTATTTCACACCCAATTCCCTGAATAGCTGCAAAATTGTGATGTGAATCACATGTAAATATTCCAATATGCTGTAGCACCTATATAGATATTATATGAGGCTGATAAAACTCTGATATATCAGAAACATTAGCATATGGAACAGAAAATACAAATTCTTTAGTGGCTCCATGAGGATATAGGGCTAGACTAGGAAAATTATGAACAACTGGGGAAAATTGATAGGTGTAAAAATCTGAATGATGGATGGGATTAAGATCTGAACAGTGTTTAGAACAGATCCAAACATGTTTAATACCAGTCCAAATATGACTAAGGACATGGATAACCAGCCAACGAAATATAGGAAAGACTTCAAACCATGTAAGATAAATATCACTGTATAAGAGAC